>ML682100.1:2060361-2094129 GCA_007922195.1 Podocnemis expansa
CACTTATGCTCACAAGTTTGTGGTCTCATACAAATCTCATAACACTACTGAGGGGCTGGAGCAGCTGGATGAGTCGGGGGAGGCAGATCCCAGCCCACTGGAACCTGCAGCAGAGACCATGGGGCTTGACTGGTGGGAAAGTGCCACATATAAAGTGATCCTATTGGACAATCTCTGCCTGGAGACCTGCCCCTGACACCTCCACCTACAGGGAAGCTGTTTTTTTATTTGTGTTTCTCTTGTTCACATCCTGGCACCTCTTTTCCCCTGCCCCAGGCCAAATCCCTGTGTGGTCAGGGGTGGTGCCCGGGGCTGGGCTAGGTGGTTTCCTTTAAAATCCACACATCCCTGGAAATAGGCATCTTTGCCCCACATGGGCATCAGAGACCAACCAGGGGCAGTTAGTGGGGGGTGAAGATGGGGTGCTGCCTGCCACACTGCAGCAGAGATGGTAGCCACATGGGACCCAAAACACCTGAGAGCCAGGGACTCAGTTTGCTCCCTGATCTGTTTCCTTCACCCAGAGAGGGACTTGATCCCAGAGGAGGAGACTCTCGGGCAGGGCAAACAGCTGGATAGCTCATCTGACAGGGGCAGTGGCAGAGAAGGCATGCAGAAATGTGGATCTGCATCTTTCCCCTCCCGGTCATTTGCACCTGTAGTCTTGGGGCCCTGAATCAGCTGATTGGTGCCAGCCCTACAGCATCCACGTTGATCAGACAGTGCACCTGGGCCAGACCAAGCAGCAGGGAAACCAATAGCATGACCTACTGTAGGTGGCTTTGAATAGCTTGTTGCCCATTGGCTGGGTGTTTAGATCACTGAGTGGAAAATTCCTGTCAGCTCACGATACTGGGAGACACAGGTTGGAAATAATGTGAAAACCAATGTTCCCAAACATCAGATTCCCCCTTGCCCCACCAAAATGTGGTTTCCTTCAACACAGTTGTTGGTCAGGGCACAGCTATCTGGAAACTATGGGGAAATCTCTGCTGAATGTCCAGGAATATGAGCTGCATGGCAAGTGGAAACCAACTCGTTTCAGCCTAGGCACATGATCAACTTTCTATAAGCAAAGCAGAAGCCGAAAGGAAACAAAAATGTAGTTGCCACAGCTTGCTTTAGATCTCCACCCACGGGCAGATCCCAGAACCTCTCACCACAGCGCTGCCAGGCCCGGTAAAGATGGAGGTTAAGTGGTCATGACTGCAGTGTCCCCCGTTGTACCGGTCACCCTTCAGTCCTGTGCTAGAGCCCCATGGATTGTGTCTTGAACACTCTGGGGGGAAGTTAGGCAGGTCTCTAGTGGCCAAGGTCCTCTCAGGGCCCCTCACACCAGTTCAGCCATTCCCAAAACTGCCTTCAAAGTATTCAGTCCCCCCCACTCTGCCTGAGCTTTTGCGGAAAGTCCCCCTGGATGGGACCCGGGGGAGTCCTTACACACACCCAGAGTGTCCTTGCCCGCCCCCCACCTGCAGCCAGAGGCAATTCACAGCCTGCAGGGGAGTCAGGAAGATTTACTAACTCTCAGGATCCATCCCGAGTAGACAGACTTTGGTAGCAGATGAAGCAAAGTCACTGCAAAGACAAATATGGTGCTCCACAGCCCCATTCTTCCGCCAGCCCCAGACTCTCCTTTCCTCCCTCCCTTGTCCTTTGTCTGTTTTGCTGGCTAGGAGGTCACCTGACCCCTCTCAGGCTCTCCAAAACTTCTGCAAGGGGCTGGGTTCTGGCCATTGTCTGTGCACAGGTAGGTACTTAAATCACTCCTTTCCTCTCTAGGGGTTACTACAGAGATCACACTCCTTAACCCAGCACTGAAATACTGGAATAACACCAAAGGGAAACTGAGGCACACATGGTGTTCAGAGAAGACTTTAAGAATAACTTCACTTTGTCACACCCAAATGGGCAACCCTGGTTGTTCCTGCCACACAAGCCACTCATCCACATAGGGCCAGTCCACGGCCTCCCTAGCTGCCCACTCACACTGGGTCAGTTTGAGCTGCTTGCCCTTGTCAGGTTCCTCCATGTCATTTAGGGGTTTCACCCACTTTTTCTCCCCCCTGCCCCAAAACTAGGCATTTTTCCTGTTTGCTCTGGCTAAGTGATGCTCAGTTGGCAAGAGCAAATTGGACAAATTCCCACTTTTCCAAAAAGAGTCAGGACAGAGCTTAAAAAGGGACTGTCCCAGCCAAAACAGAAGGTCTGGTCACCTTAGGGGGCTGTTGAGCTGGGGTGGAGACAGTGTTGTTGTGGAAGACAGAGGTGACAGGAGCAGTGAGGTTGCTGAGAATGGCTAGAGCAGAAATGATGGAAGAACAGCAAAGGCTGAGAGCTGGGGGCAAACCAAGAAATGGACCCTGCGACTTGATGACCGTTAGCAAACAACAATGAATGGGGAGGCATCAGAGGAAAAGAAGAGTGGTGTGTTAGAGGGCCATTCACTCACTGGATGCTGGAATAGTGCAAGGTGGGAAACTGAGGCAAAGCACAACCAATGACAATATGGCAGGACACTTGTATTACTAATAAGCAAGAAGTCTTGGGGCACTTTTAAAACTAAGAAATTTATTTTTCACATGAGCTTTCCTGGGTGAAGTCCCACTTTGTCAGATGCTAGAAATGGAAAAAACAGTATGTGAGGGGAAGATAAATATTGTGGTTACATTTTACTGAATCGGGTCAGATTACATCAGCAAATCAAATAAGCTGTATAGGTTCAAACAATGTGAAACAACATAACAGGCACCCAGAGTGGTTTATGAATGAATCAGTTAGTGTGGGTTTAGTGAGTATTATACAGATACGAAGACAATTCATTTGTAATAGAAATGCAATTCATTTTAACCCACCTGCATGGATTGGCCTTATTCTGTGGGCAGATCAGCTGGTTCGGGAGGGATGGGTGGGGGCTTGCAGTGCCAGACCTGATGCTGAGCAGATAGAGCTCCAGACCCACTCTTTTTCACACTACACCAGAAATGAGGAGTGAATGTCGAGCATGTTCCCATGGGGCCTGCTTAAGAAAAGCAAGAGAAACAGGGCAAAGCTGCCCCACAATGTCTGGGTGTAGACAAGGTGCCGGCCAGAAACCAGCCAGAAGATCTGTAATGTGCACACAGCTGTGGTATTTCATTAAGCTCCAAAGGACCATCCACTCTTCCAGCCTCCCTAGTAGGGGCTGGAGACTCTCCTGAGGGATCCCAGCCTCCAGCCCAAATCTGATGGTTGAGCTAGTGTAGGGCGTTCAGAGAGAGAGAATCCCCAATTACTTCCATGGAAAAATGCCAACAGATGGAGACGAGGTGGAGACTCCATCCCTCTGCCCCGTAGCAGTGGTTCCCTGGGTCACTGCCACTCCCTGCAAAAATTTGCCCCTTACTCCCAGTCTGGGTTTATCTGGCTTCACCCCTCAGCTGCAGGCTCTCACTCCACCTTTGTCAGCTGGGCTAACAGCCCACTGCCCTGAAATCGCCTCTTCGGGGATTAAGTCCCTCCCTGGGGGAAGAAAACAGCTAGAGGGAGTGAATCTAGTCCCTGGCTTTCCGATGGTTTGAGACCCATAAGGCTTCCATTGCTGCTGCAGAGTGGGGGGCAGCACCATGCCTCTGCCCCCACTAGCCATCCCTTACTGGAATCTGACCCCCACATGGGGCAAAGTTGCCCATTTACAGGAATGAATGACTTAAAGGAAAAAAACATCCAGAAAAGGGGGAGGGGAAGAGAAGCTGCAGGAATGTGTGGGCGCAAGAGACAAGGAGGAAGGAAATACCAATTTTGGAGACAGACTGGACGTATGAGGGGTGTGGCTTCGAGGTACAACATCCCCAACAGAACTGCACAGGGCACATTTCCACCTGCCGAGCTGCTGCCTGCTACTATCACTCCATGCCCAGTGCCTGCTGCAAGTTCCCCCTGTCGGACGCTCCACCTGGCTCTGGCTAAGGGGGTCTCCCCTGCATCTCCTCCAAACACTCTCGCCACTGGCAGTGCGATGGCCCCACTGCCCCTACTGGCTGTGGGGGGGGCGCTGTGGGGTGAGTACTGTCCCATGATGTCTGGGCTCCCTCTTCTGACCCTTTATCCCCATCTCTGGGGTGTTTCCAGCCCCCATGCTGGGGGCTCACCATTCCCAGGTCCAGCCTAGAGTCAGTGGTGGGGTGGGGGTGGTGGGCAGATGATCACCTCTGTGGGGCAACCCTCACTGGGAGAGACCTGCTGTGGGACTGCCCCAAGCTCTCATCGGGTGGGGCTCGGCTACCCTATGAGGGAGCTGTGGTGCAGGGAGAAGGGGTGGCTGTGCAGACGCTGGTGTTGGGCTCCCCACTGCCTCTAGGGATTCAATCTTTACTTCATTTACACAGCCTCTGGGAAACTCCACCCCTGGCCAAGGTTAGTGAGGTGCCCTGCTTGGGGACAGCAGCAGCCCTCAACCCCCAAGTAGGAGAGGCTTGGCGTCCGGACTCCTGGGTTCTTTTCCTGAGTTTTCCACTGACTGTCTGTGTGGGTTTGAGTCAGTCACTTTACTGCCTTTGTGCATCTGTTTTTCCATTTCTGCTAAACTGTGATGCTTGTTTATAGCTGCAGCAGGGATCTCTGGGTCAGTGAGTGGTGGGGGCATAGAGCTGCACCTGGCCCTGACTCTGTTTCCCTTTCAGGGCTCATTGCAGCGGCATCGACCATCACAGCTTGGGTCGGGGAGGACGTCACCCTGAGCTGCCTGTTCCCATCCCAGGCTGGGATGAACCTCCAGCGCCTGACCGTGACCTGGCAGAAGGAGCTGGCAGGGGCAGAGGAGATACCAGTTCATAGTTTCTATAGTGGGAGCGACCAGCTGGTAACACAGGTTGAGGCTTACAGGAATCGGACCCAGCTGGATCCAAAAGGGCTGGCCCAGGGAAACGCGGCCCTGACTCTGAGGGGTGTCCGCATCCAGGACAAGGGTATCTACTGCTGTTATGTTTATTCTGAACTGAACTGGACAGCACAACACTGGGAGCTGAAAGTAGAAGGTGAGTGCTGGAGATGCTGCCTCCCAGGATGGATCTGAGTAATGTGGGTTGGGTCCACAGTGGTTCCTAGTGGATACAGTCTGCGTGGCATGTTATGAGCCCCCCCCCCCCCGCCCCGTCTCAAAATTCCCTCCCAGACCTCATTCGACATATTCCTGACAACTCCACTCTATACTACACTCACGCAGGCATCTTTATCTGTCCCCAGCAACGCTGGGCTGAGCTGATCTGCCTCAAACACAGGATGAAGGATGCAGGATCCATCTCGGCTGCAAAATCCCATAGAAACTCATTCTTGTTATATGAGTTTACACATCACATTGCATTTTCTCTGCCCTTCATCCCATATATTATGATTGGCTTGATTACATAGCAAGAACCAATTCCAGAGGAGCCATAATGTATGTCCACCTTTGGACCTCCTCTTTCCCTCATCTCTCCCTTCCTAACTAACTCTGTCCCTTGTGACCTAGGGACAAGACAACACTCATTCTGTAGGTGACTCCTGCTTACCTTAGCTGACTCAGATATTCTGTCCTGGTAACCTACTGACATCTTGACTTATCTTATTTAGCACAACTGTCCTTTTTCCAGCCTGATGAGCCATTGTAATCCTATGAAAAGGATCTGGCTATAACTGGGAAGACAAAGATAGGGAGAGAGTTTGTGCATGGGGTGGATGCTGTAGTCATCCCTGGTGGATCTGATCTCATATATATGGCGGGTGAGGTTCCTCTTCAAAGCTGGCTCTGTCCACATTGTATGGCCCAGCTTCTTGTGCCGTGTTGACAAGTGGCTGGTAATTGGGTGCCCCACTCCAGAGGCAGCTGCATCTCCACACTAGGGGAACAATTCCTATGCCTAGGGGAGGGGTCAGCAACCTTTGCCGACTCCTGTGCCAGCTCCTCTTCCCTGACCCTCAGCTGGTGCTGGCAGCCCCCTCAGCTAAGAAAAAAGAGTGGCCACCTGAAAATTTGGCAGTGGCTACTACTTGGGCAGGAGGGCACTGAAAGGAGCTGCTCATGGAAAGAAGCCACCTGGAGTAGCTCCTCTTCACAGAATGGCTGGGGACTCCCCACAGAAAGAAGGTGCTAGACAGGGGTGTTGCTGCCCAGAAAAATGGGATGGGGACCAGGCTCTGTCCCCTGCCCCATCCCAGAGCCCGATTTGGCCCTGAGGCCCGGTCCAGCACCTGCCACTGCTGACCATGTGGTCCGGGCAGTCCCAATCTGGCTCCAACTGCTGCCGACCAGCGACAAGCAGCCCAGGTGGGCCTGATCCAGCTCCAACCACTACCTGCTGGCCAGTGGCAAAAGCCTGGGCTTGGATCTGGCTCCAGCAACCCAGGCTTGGATCCAGTTCTTGCCACTGCCTGCTGGCCAGTGGCACCAACCTGAGCTCAGATCTGGCTCCTGCCGCTGCAGCTTTGACGAGCCTGATCTTGTCCCAGCCACTGCAAGGCTGGGTCAGAGATGGTGCGGGGGGGCTGCAGCCCCTCAGGCCCTCTGGCAGTGATGCCACGGGGGTGGCTCCTCTCAGGGATCCCCAGCCACACTGCAGAAAGAAGCTGCCTGGATTGGCTCCTTTTAGCAGAGGCATGCCATGGAGAGGAGTCACTCTGGGCAGCTTCTTTCCACAGCCTGGGACCTGGGCACGGTTAGGACCCCCTACTGCAGCTACCCCCTGAAAGAAGCCACCAAGAGTAACTTTAGAAGATAAGCATGGCAATTTCTGTGGTGCTGCAGAAGGTGCTGTGAGCCACTCCAAATGGACTCATGTGCCACTGTCGACAAAAGTGCTGGGGGTTGCTGACCCATGGTCTAGAGCCTGTCAAACAATCAAAGATGTAAAACTCCGGAGACATGAAAAGTGTTTTTTCTTTCAGCACCCTATGGGGAGCCTCACGTGACCTTTGATCTTTCCCTTCGGCTGGGTCACACCCTATTGACCTTCAGCTCAGGGGGTGGGTACCCCCGGGCCAGCGTGGAGTGGCATGATGGGACAGGGACCAACCTGACAGAGTTCAGCACTACCACAGAGACTGTGGATGCTCAAGGTCTTTACCACCTGTGCAGCAAGATGGCTGTGCCCCTGGGGCAAAGCACCAACCTCACCGTGCTCCTAATGACAGATGGGAAGGAGACACCCATCCAGGTCATCACATTGACAGCAGGGCCTGGTGAGTGGGGGAAAGAGGTTGGGAATCGTCCAGCTGCTGCAGGGGTGTGGGGAGGGGACTGGGGACTGAGCAGTTATTCAACCCATTGTTGCCACCCATTGGTGCTCAGCAGTCCTGAGTTCAGGCTTGTGTGCATCAGCCAGGGCAGCAGGGTGACACATGGAGCCCGGGAAGCTGGCTCTGGCTCTCAGGCTCTATCACAGGAAGCTCTGGGCTGTCTCTTGCAGGGCAGAGCCACAACTGGACATGGCAGCTGGTGGCCTGTCTTGGTGCTATGACCGTGATCCTGTCTGTGATCGTGGCTGTGATGTCGTTTTGCCCTCCCGGCCGAGGGACTTGCAGATGCTGCCCAGAGAGTTGTTTTGCTGGCACAATGGACATGAAGGATCCTTCATCTCAGAGCCAGACAGGCTCTGGTTCCTGTCAACCTTTGGCTAATCTCACCACCTGCCTCAGCTCTAATTTTCCTGTGGCTCCCTTGCCTTCACATAAAGGCTCTGGAGACGAGTGCTGGGATTCTGTAGTGTCAACAATTGCAAGTTATATCAAGGATGGTGCACTTCCATGGCTGAAAGAACAACAGCACCATGGCTCAGCTTTCTAATCGCTGTTCCTTCCCTCCAATGGTAGAGTTGCCAGTGAGGTGTAGAGTGACACATGTTAATTTACCAGTGGCCCCATAGGGGGAACGTGACCGATGTTCCATTTAAGCTGCATGCGTACACGTGCATGCAGCAGCCGAGACACCCCAGCACACTCCTCACACAGGGCTGGCAGCTGTGGCTCCTTGCCAGCCCGAACACATGTTTTTCTGGCTGTCAGGGAGCTGTTCCGGGGAGTTTAAGATCTCCCCTGAACATGAGCAGGGCGGAAGATTTTAAATTTCTCAGTGCAGGTTCCTGCCGCCCAAATAACGGCCGCAGTAAGGAGCATGCTCCACGTGGGAGCGACTCTGGCAGCCAGGGCAGTGGCCTGGGGGGAGCTGGGGGAAGGGAAGCCCGGGGGACTTGGGGAAACTGGCCCAAGGGCACGCGGAGAAAGGGCCCAGCTGTGGGACTCAGGGAAGCACCCCCACCGCCCCTGCCGCTGCCGCAGCCACTGCCAGGGAAAGTGCTGTGGGGGGGGAGCAGGTAGCTTCCCCAGGATTAGGTCTGCCAGATGGCTGGCAAAGGGAAGACATGTACTCCTTTTTACCTTCATGTCCTCCGTCCTCCAGACATTCTAAAAATAGGTGATTTTTTCCAGCTTGTTACTTTTTATGAGTAGAATGCTTAAAAAAGTTAAAAAAATACCAAACCAAACAAACATGACCAACACGGGGCTCAAACCCATTAGCTTGAGGCTATTGCCTAGACACACAAAGCAAAGAGGAGCAAAACTTATAGATTCCTAGAGGCTCCTATAAAAACAGCTTCAGTGGTTTAATTAGTAGAGCAGCAGCTTCTTAACCTGAGAGGTGTGGGTTTAAGACCTGTGTTGGATATTTTGATTTGTTTTTTTGGACTGCGACTCCCTGCAAAAGGGCTACATTTGGGGAAAAAAATATGCCAAACCCTAATAAAATGAAGGAAAATAAAATATATTGTGAATAAAGTTACTAACGGGCACATTTGAATTGGTTAGAAACAATATAGGACAATTATTATTATTATTATTATTTTTAATTGTAAAACGGGCTGCTGTGGAAATGAAAAAGCGGTGAGTCAACTTTTTAGACGCTTTTCAAGTTTATATTTGCAAATTTAGTTTTTTTAACTTTTTTCAGTCTCATAAACATTAATGAAAGGGTCATGGAAAACTTTCATTTACTGAAAAAATCAGTTTTCAGTAAAATAAAACATTTTGGTTTTTTTATTTTAAAATAATTTTAAAAACATGGGTTTCTGCTGTTTTAATGCCGCATTCATTATCATTACCATTTTCCATGACATAATATGGTAATGACAGCAATGTTTCCTCTAAGCTGACGATGCAGCTGCACAAGTTATGGCTATGCTATGGAGGCCAGTGGGCAGCAGGGAAAGGGCCCAATATAGGTTGCTCACCTGCATCCACAAGTTGCTCAGCTGCATCATCACCTTAGAGGGAGCATTGAACATGACCCCCAGCTCTTGCAAGACAGTTCTTTGTCCTCTTCCAAGGATGGCACCATGTCCAAGTGGGTTATGAGACCATGATGGAGCTGGGAGGAAGAGAACCTTAGAGGTATTGAAGCACAAAAATGTAGGGCTGGAAGGAAGCTCGAAGGGGCATCTAATCCAGCCACCTGCACTGAGGCAGGACCCAGTAACCCTAGACCAGTCATGACACAGGTTTTTCCAACTCACTCTTAAAAACCTTCAGTGACCGGGATCCCCGTTCCTGAGCCAAACTCCCCTAAGAGTTAGGAAGTTCCTCCACCCCAAGCTTAAGAGGATGTTGACGTTCCCCTTACCACCTCCTACTCCCAGAAATCTCTTAGGGCTGTGCGTTCCATTCCAAGTGACTGGAGCAGCCCCAACCCTCACATGTGAGCAGCCTAGGGGAAGATTTAATCGTTATTTATGTACAGTGCTTAAAATCTGGTGGCTTTTTAAAGCCAAAGTCATGATTTCCAGCCCGCGCTCATGCTTATAGTAGCCTGGGGTGGGTGGGAAGAACAGCTTTCTATGATATTAACCTATTTCTGCTGGGTAGAAAGTCCAATTTTCTTTAATAAAGATACTTTTAAAAATATCTATTTTTATACCAAATGTATTGGGTGTTCTTTGAAGGAAACAAAAAGAAATTAATTTAATAAAGCCAGGATGCTGCACCTTTATACGCTGTTCTCGGTGATCTGTGAATGATTTGCTTTTCTTTTTTGCAGCTCCATGAAATAGAAAGTCCTGCGAAAGGGTGTTGTCTCCCATTTGAAGTCACAGCAATGTTTAATTTGGCTTTTCCCACTGGGAGGTCTTTGGGATGTTTACTGGGTGCTAAGATGGAAGAACTTGGCTTATTAATATTTTTACCATGGCTTCCTCTTTCCAGCCCGTTAATTGGTCACTAGAGTTATCAGGCCATAAACAAAAACAAGTTTGAACTCCAAGCTTTTGATTTGGTGTGTGACTCTCAGGCCAAGTCTAGTTTCTGCTCTGTGCCTCAATTTCCCCAATTGTAAGGGGGGGGAGCTGTGCAGACTCCTGCACAGGTGGGATGCCAGGGTTAATTTAACAATCTGATCTCTGGTGCGTCCCTGGAGGGGTCAGAGTGGACAGGATGGCAGAGATGCTTTAGGTGGGATTAGAAATTCAGCCCTCTCCTCTCTATAGGCCTGAGCCCAGCCTTGGCCCAAAGATACACTTTACCCCTGTAATCCCTGGACTATCCCCCTTCAAATTGCTTTAATAACTAGATCTGCTAGGGTTTCTCTTAAACAGGGTTGTTTCCATCTCCACCATCCTGGGGTCATTTCAATTTGTGCAGGTGTCCCCAGTGAACTGACAGCTAATGGAGACAAGGACACAGCTTTTCACAGTAAAGCAAGGTCTGCATTTCTATGCATTAAACCAAATCCACAACCACAGGCAGCCTTGGTGTTGGATCTCTGCACGGCCCAAGTGCTGCAGTGACCAATGCCAGCTGAGACCGGGTTCTCCTAACCCCACTGGAGAAATTAGTGAGTGACCCCAGATAGGATCTGCCCGCATTGACCAAATAACTCAAACACATGGGCAAAGATGGGATTAGTACCACATCGGTCAGCTTTAGATGCACAGGCCTTGCCACCTGGAGCTAACAGGGATCTCCCTCATCTGGTAGTAGTAGTAGGACACTTACAGTCTCTGAGGAGCAGTGGGGAGAGGTCAATATGGTCACTATGCACAGAGCAGTAGGGTGGAGGTGGATGGAGTTGTGTGTGTGGTGTCTGTCTCTCTCTCTCACAGCCACACGTTTATGTAGGGTAGGCCCCAGTGGGACTCTGAGCTGTGTGAGGGAAATATTAGGTGATCTCCTCTGTAGAATAGTAGGAAAGGTGCCATAGTATAGGCCTTATAGGGGCTGCAGATTGCTATGGTAGTGGGGTCGTTTCTTGGGCAAGTTATATATCTAAGTTCTATTAACAAGCGGCCTAGAGTTGATAGTTAAAGTGTGTTATCTCCCCTTTCTCATGCTTTTTTTTTCTTGACCATCTGGACAAGGAATGTAAGCTAGACTGTCCCATCTTTGTTCTAACTGAAAAGGGAGTACTACCTCCTATCTCCTGCTCACCCTCCTTGGCACCATAGCCTTGCAAGAATGTAAGGTCAGCATCTCTAGGCAGAAATTAATGAGTTTGCAGGTACTGCGGCTGCCCAGGATAATGCAAATGATGTCAACAGTAAACAGAGGCAGGGATAATTATATGCATTCTTTAATCATTAATATGCATTAAATAGGTGTTAATGGAACCATATAAGGGTCTCTAAAACATTGTCAATCATGTAAGTATTATCATAGCATTATCATACTGTACTGGATAAAGGTGTTGTGATGCTGCCCCTCAGGGCTCTCTCTCTTGCACTCGAGTTGTTGGGGGGGCCTGCTCAGAGGGGCTAGCACTTCTTTGCTGCACTCTGATGCAGTTCCTTTTGTTATTCAGCTGAATAATAAATCCTGAATCACACCTCATTCTTTGCTTATTCGAGTGTCAGCTGGGAATGGGCCTTCATCATTGGGGAGGATCAGTGGTCTCTCTTTCCAGGTTGAGAGCCCTGATTAATTTGTCCCCCACAAATTTGGTGAGCCAGCCAGGAGTTACCCAGCTCACCCAGGAGGTGCTGCCATCCAGCCCCAACCCCGCCGGCCAACAGATTGGGTGAGTTCACCTATGGGAACTTGGGGCAGGACTGCAGCTCCTTTGGGGCGATAAGGTGACTTCTTTGTTTGTTTTTCTTGTGTGGTTCAGGTCTTGTATGTTCTCGTGTTTGTGTATGTCTGTTTGTCATGTCATAGGCCGGTCTTCTTGTGGTTTCACCACCCTTGGGTGACACAGGCAGTTCTAGTGTAACTGTCCCTCCAACTGCCGGGTGCACAGGATCGAGCAGTTGGTAATGCTGTGTGGTAGAAATTTATGTCTCCATTCCCGCACGGTGAAACCACTCCTATCCCTTTGAACTCTGAATAGATCCGCTGGTTTATCAGTAGTAGACGAGAATTCCCCTTTCCAGGTTGGGGAATTGCTCCTGCCCTGTCCAGGTTGGGTGGGCTAGGCTAGATCTGTTCTGTGTTAGGCCTAGAATTCCCCTTTCCAGGTTGGGGAATTGTTCCTGCCCTTTCCAGATTGGGTATGGGGGGGAGTCCTTCATTCTGTCTGAGGCAACCTAGAATTCTCCTTTCCAGGTTGGAGAGTTGTTCCTGTCCTTTCCAGGTTGGGTAGGCTAGGCTGAGCCAAGAGGACAGGCTCTGGGGAAGGACTGGATCTGTTGGACAGATCTGAAAAGGGACGTCCGCCTAGGGTGAGAAATTGGGACAGGATCAGTCCATCCCGGAGAAAAAAAAATGGGACAGGGTCTGTCCATCCCGGAAAATAGTCCCCCTAGGAAAAGTTCTGGTAAACTGGAGTCGACTCATGGGCACCGGGATTTAGAAAAAAAAAAGAAAAAAAACCCGAAAAAACAGAAGCTGATAGATCTTTGTCAAAGAAACTGGCCAAATTTATGATGGCCCCAATTAGAAGATTTAAATTTGGAAAACTTGAGGTACCTCAGGAAAATCCTTGAAATTCTCCACCCTAAATAACTGAATTATTGGTATGTGTGGGCAGACATGCAGGACATGGAAGCCCGGCAGGCAAAATTGGCAATGACAGCCTGCAAGATTCCTGCACCCCCCTCCCTATCATCAGGCCAGTGCTCCGGACTCTGATGAATGGCGACCTAACGCCATGCCTCAGTCTCTGGACCCTTCTCAGGCTCAAGCAGTGCACTGTGAAGCAAGTGGTCTAAGAATAATGGGGATAGGCAGAACTAAAATTGCTTTCCCCCTTTGGGTACTCCAGGGTACTACTTACTTATTATGGGCCTGATTTTTGTTTGGTTTTATTTAAATGGAGTTGGTATACCAGGGACAATCATTTAAAGCAGTTTCTTAAGAAAAAAATTTTAAGGGGGCATAACCCCCACAAAACAGTAAAATGTGTATTTAAATTGGTATATAGTACATTAAAAAAAATGTCTAAAAGGCACCAGAAATCAGTTTAAAAGTTAAAAATCCCAAAATACTACTGGCCAGTCAAATTTGTTAAATAAACCCAGTACACCTTAAGTGCCATTGTATCTCCAACTTAAGCAATAGCGCAGGTTCTTGTTTTCTTGGCAAAGGTGCATGCCCTGCGCTGTGGAATCGGGACCTGAGACTTGTAACAGTAGTGATGTAATAAAAAAGGGTTAACAACTGAGGATGAAAAGCTGAGACAGGCTGTTATCAGAGCACTTCTGAAGAAAAACTCCTTGCTGGCTGTGCCCTTGGAAGCTGTCCAGCAAAAAAGCCGGCAAGAAAGAGGGGGTTGCGGTAATAATCCACCCTTGCTGCCCTCCACAGAACCACCACGCCACCATGTCCCAAGTAAAAGTTCGGGCCCTGATTGCATCAAACAGAAACCCTACAATGTGCAATGGAAATGTGTGAAATTCCAGCAATAATGGTAAGGGTATGGAAGAAAGAAGAAACTGAGCCAGGGGATCATCCTGCAAAGGACATCTGACCCCTAGTTACAAATGAAGCTAAGGGACTATCTGGCAAGGCCCCTCAACAGGTACAGATCATGCAATCTGGTTATTTTGTGACTGCAATTTGATGTGATTAATGTGAATATTGATATTGGTATAATTTGGTTGTGTTTTGTAATGTGAGCTGTTGGTCTGAGCAAGTGATTTGTGGAAGTGATGCAGAGAATCTGTTGTTCCCCTCACCCCAAGGTAACCAAAAAGCATTAAGTTATAAACATCATCCTGGGGATAAGATAGAAACGGGAACAAACCTTTAGCATTTTGGTAATGTTAAGGCACTAAGTAGGCTTTCATGTAAGAGTAATTAAGTTGTAAATTGATGAGGTTTCCCTCTAGAAGCCTTGGTCCAAAATTAAAAGAAACTATGGCAAATGTGACAGGCCCTAAAAAGCCTGTAGCATGTTAAAGTGGTAGCTATAGGTTTAAGTTGTATAATATTAAATATTACAAATAAGCTGCAGATGGTAGGTTAGCTAAATTTTGCAGTGCTAATTGTGGCCACTAACTTTCCCCGGAGTCTCAAAAATAGTTTGCTCAGCCTCAAAAAGGGGGGTGGCTGGTGTGAAGACTGAATGGCATAAGCCATCCCGCTGAATGTCCTGCAGCTGTTTGTTAATTATAGGGATGCTTTGCCAATCGAATAATTTTTGCTCATCAGGGGTATAATGTAGGGCTAAAGCAAAAATTGTGCAACAAGAAGGTAGCATTACACCACCCTGAGCTAAAGTCATAAACAGATGTTGCGGAGGGAGTGTCAACCTTGAAACAGGGCAATGGGGTGAGGGATACACAGCTGGTCAGGGGATCCCAGGAGAGGTCACCAGTCAGGGAAATCAAGATGTAGAGCAATGCAGTGTGGGATACTGGGGATAGGTGTGTGAGTGAGAAGGTAACCAGGAGAGAAGCAGCAGCATGAGCCAATCAGGGTCTGCGTGTGGCTGGGCCCAGCCTAAATCGCCTTGGAATAGGAAGGGAACATGTTGCCTTTGATGCTAAGTTTTAAGACCTGTGTCCATAATGATCCACAAAGCATATATTTTCAGCTACTGTTTTTCTCCTGTTTGCAAAGTGTCCTTGCTGGGAGAGCCCTGTGTTCCTTCTGCCCTGACACCCTTGCTCTGACTGGTGTGTTTAATGTGTTGGGGATACATACCTAAAACAAGCAAGGAGTCCTCTAGCACTTAAAGACTAACAAAATTATTTATCGCATGAGCTTTTGTAGGAGAAAATCCTACTTCATCAGACTCTTTGAAAGGTCATGCAATAAATAAATTTGTTAGTCTTTAAGTGCCACAGGACTCCTTGCTTGTTTTGCTGAACTAGACTAACCTGGCTACCCCTTTGGAACTTGGCACCTAAAACAGGCTCCTGGTATGGAGTTTAGGGCCAGGTTTCTAGCAGTACAATGGGACAGGTCTGTAGGGAAATCTGGCCACTTGCCCACAGGGGGCTGAACTCTGGATAGTCCAATGTGCCATGGGTCTCAGATTCCCCACCTGCAGAGCAGGTATGATAACCCTCTTTGTCTGGTGCATTTAGTCTGTAGCAATGAGTGCACGGTGTGGAGCCGGCTAGGTTAATTTCATGTGATTTTGTTGCTGGCGAAAAGGTAGCTGTGCTTTTCTGGTGTCTGTCCACCACCCAGCCCCACGGAGCCCAGTCCATGGCTGGAGCCCTTCAGCACTATGACAAGATCAATGATAAGGAAGGATTTCAATCACTCTGAGCTAAGTTTGGGGGCCAGAACCTAGCTCCAGGTTAATTCCTTTAGACTTTGCTCCAAGGATTGTGGCATTGGGGGTTTACTGGGGCTGGGGAAGGAAAGCTCCTGTGGGGACCCTGGGGGGTTTCAAAGAAGGGATCCAGAAGTAGTGGGAAAGAGGGTCTTAGAAGGTGGGTGACACAGGATGGGGGAACCAGACTGGGAGTAGAGGTCTGTGTGGGGCAGGCCACCTTGTCCAGCTGACTGAGCACAGGAACCCACAACAGGCAGGCAATGTTCCCTCTAATTATTTGTAGGCTGTGTGCGCAAAAAATATCTTTGTGTGTGCAAAAAAATTTCTTTGTGAACACCATTATTAGCACTGTTGAATTTTTTTCTGCACAGTTTATTTTGTTGTGTGTGCAGGTTTCATGACCCACATGTGCACAGGTTAAAGGGAACAGTGTAGGCAGGTAGGTTTGCTCATTTTAACCCCTTCTTGTCTGCTTGCAATGCAGCCCCTAGTTAAAGAGAGAAGGAAAAGAAGGGTTCTTGGCAGGTATCATGAGGAAGAAAAACCCAGTGGGGAACCAAGAAGACTTGGGAATAAAGTTTATTCTTGTTTGCGTTTTAAATTGAGTGAACAAGGAGTTCAGTGGCATTTTTAAAGATTAACACATTTATTGATTTAGCCCACTTCTCCCATGAAAGTTCATGCATAAATGTGTTAGTCTTTAAAAGTGCCACAGGACGTTTTGCTGAACTAGACTAACATGGTTGCCTCTTTGGAACTTAATTTGAGTGGTCGGCAAGTCACTAGGATTCCACCATGACCTGTTGTTTGCAGCCCTGCTGTGACCAGCAGGCTCCATGCTTCCAGAGAGGGTCCTGAGCAGGGGCTGAACCAGATGGACCCACTAGAGGGCAGTAGGGCAGGGGACATGTGGGGTGAGGCTGTGACTTGGTAATGCGGGTTGAGAGGAGAGTGAAGTCCCCTCTGAGTGAAGAGTGACTTTCTCCTGTGCCCTAGCTCCAATGGAGCCTGCTCCGTTCCCAGCCTGTTAAGACTGAAACCTCACTATACTGGCTGGAGGGTGGCAGCACCACACGACTTGATTGTCAGCCTGCACAGCTGTAACCCCCAAACTATCAAGGTGGGATGTTTTCTACCTATCTGCTCTAGTTGGGGCACATCTCTGACCTGTATGCCACAAGAGGTGCGGCTAGATGAGGCCAATAGGCTCTTCTGACCTTAGAATCGATGACGATAACACCTGGAGCAGGAGAATGACATTCGGCATGAAATCCAGTGGCCAGAGCTGGGACCCTGTGCATCTTGGTTTGACTCTGGCAGCAGCTCCACCTGCAGACCTGGCATCCTTTGTAACTTCTCACCTGCCAGCTCACACCCAATGCCTGTACCAGGGGACACAGAGGCAGGGAATCACTCCTGCAGCAGGTACAAGAATTACCTCCTTGTCTAGACAGGCTCCGACTCCTCACTCCTCACCTCCAGCCTGGCAACTCTGAGGAGGGGATGGGAAGTTTATTCCCCATCCCTGGCACTGGGAGAGAAGGAAAGAAGCAAGGAGTTGGGTGAGGGGAGAAGAGACCAGAGGGAAGATCAAGCCTGAAGGACTTTGTAACTGAAAAAGTCAGGGGGAAGATCAATGGAGAACTGTGTACTAATGCAGCCACCCTGTTCCCTCAGGTTCTCCACCGCTCTACATCTCTGGTGGGGCTGGACCCAGGACCCAATTTGCTCCCTCGATCTGTTTCCTTCTCCCATGAAGGGGCTTAATCCCCAAGGCAGAGGTTTGGGGCAGAGGGCTCTGAGCTCAGCTGACAGGAGCAAATGGCAGAGTGGGGATACACAAACATGGATCTGCATCCATTCCCTTCAGCTGAACTGCTGACTGCCTTCACCAGCTGCACTGACGTTCATGGCACTTGCAGCTCCAGGGCACCCACTCAGAAGCCAGCCCTACTGCAGCCTCCTTGTTAATCAGGAGAGAGTGGGAGTGGCATGGGGGGGGTCTGGCCCCATCAGCTGGACTATATCCCCAGGTAAATCTGGGGGGGCAGGTGTGGTGTGTTAGATAAACCAGCAGGCCTTTCACCATGTGTGGAGGTCAGGGGACACAGGAGGTGTACAGGGTGCCCCTCAGTGCCTCTCCCTCCTCATTCATCATAAAGGGTCAGCTCAGCCCCCTCCCCAAGTGGTGAAGGCAGGGGTTAAAGTATAATTTGGCAGGCCCTGGAACCCTCCTATATCGATGGGCCCCCCTCATGCTGGTCTGGGCCCCCCTCGCACCGGTGCAGGCCCCCCTCATGCCAGTGTGGGACCCCCTAACACAGCCCAGCTACTGCTCCCCAAATGCCTGCCCCCCACCCCAGATACTGCCCCCATACCTGGCCCCCCACTCCAGATACTGCCCCCACATGCCTGCCCGCCACCCCAGCTACTGTCCCTGGCCCCCATCTTGGCGCTGGTTCCCCAACCCCCCCGCTGTGCTGTGCAGTCTTCCCCTGCTGCCCTGGGCCAACCTCCTCCCCCATGCCCTTTCCCCACTGGGCCAGCTCGTCTGTCCCCAAACCAGGGATTTCTCTAACTCACCGGCCCTCAATTTCCCCCCAGTTATCAGCTAGTAACAGTGTCATACCAAATTAGTGAGCACCCCTACACCCCACTAAACCTTCCCATACACCCCCCCTAATTTCAAGTGCTGGAGAGAATTCTGCCCTGACCCCCCCCCCCCCCCCGAACCCCTTTACCTGGCCACTATGTCATTGAAGCGACCCGGCTCCGGCCTGAGCCTGCTCTGACTGAGTATGCTTAGAAGCTCTGAGCATGGTCAGTCAGAGCAGCTTCAGGCCGGAGCCTCACCCGAGGCCAAGACAACTCCCCACCCTCCCTGAACGCGGCAGAATGGCATTCCAAAGCTTGCTAATTTTAGGGGCTCAGCATCGGACCCCCTAAAAATAGAAAATGGAGCTGAACCACTGCATTCCGGGGCCCACTATTTTTAAATGGTTGGCGTCAGAATGCAGTATTCTGGCTCCATTTTCTAGTTTTAGGGGCCCCAGAATGCTGAACCCCCCAAAATAGTGGACCCTGGAACACCGTTCCTCCATGTTCCAGCCTACTTTAACCCCTGGATGAAGGGGTAGATCAACCTGTGGCCTCCAAGGCACTGAGCTGCAGGGTTGTAGCAGCAAGTAAGTGCAGTTTGCTGCTGGCTCAGCCCTTCTTGAAGGGTGGAGGCCACAAAAGATGCTGCAGTTGAGGGGTGCCACTCAGTACCCCATTCCTGCATGTTGTGAAAGTCCAGCCTGGCTTCCTCACCCAGGCTGGGGAGTGAAGCTGCCCCACAGAGCCAACACTGGGCTTCAGGAGGAAAGGAGAGCACCCCCCCCCAGGGCACACCTCCCCACCCCACAGCAGCTGGTGAGTGGTTCTGGGATACCGCCTGCCCTGCATGGAGGGTGAAGTGGGGTCAAAGTGAAAATGTAGGCTTGGCCCCAGCAGCCAGAGACCAGCAGAGACAGTGAAGCCAGCTTTGAGTAGCTCATGGTCCTTTGTTTGGGCTGAGTATTTAGACCACTGCATGGGGAATTCCTATTAGCGCATCATGATACTGGCAAGACAGGTTGGAAATAACATGAAAAACTATGTTCCCAACTTTTGGATCCCACCTGCCACACAGAAATGTGGTTTCCTCACAGCTCTCGGTAGGGCATGGCCATCTGGAAAGGTTGGGGGAAATTGCAAACACTCCGGGGGTGTGAACTGGACAGCAAGGGGAAATCAACTAGTTTCAGCCCAGGCACGTAGCCGATTTTCTGTAACCAAAGCAGGAAGTGCAACATGCATGGAATCTCCACAGTTTGCTTTCATTCTCACCCTGAGCAGATCCTGACACTGCTCACCACAGAGGTGCCAGATGTGATGAAGTAAGAAAACCTCTTCCATTACTGTGGTTCTTCTTTTCTGTTCCTGTTCTTGGGTGATGGTATTCTGGTGATGGGACACAGGGGTGTGATAAGTATAGGTACCACTAGGGGGGAAGAGGCTTTGTGGGACCTTACCTGGACCCCCTGGGGGTGACAGGTTGTGGCCCGTTTAGACCAGGGGTAGGGCAGCTGGATAGGGAGGAGAACAAAGGAGAGAGAGGAGAGAAGGAAGATGGAGGTCGGAGGGGCAGGACCTCCAGGGCTTGTCCTGGGGGTTTACTGTCTGCCCTCCTAGGTGATCTGAGAGCCAACTGTCCTAGCTGCTGTGCAAAGTGGATTGCTAATAAACCCTCTGACTGCTACACTGGCTGAGTGTCACTGCTGATTGGGACGGCTGGGACCCTCGTAGGGGGAGGAAACCCCCCCCCCCAAGGGAGACCAGACAGAGCAAGGATCGGACTCTCTGGGCCTGGATTTGGGAAGCTGGCTACAGGTAGCGTGGAGACCCTGGTGAATGGGAGAAAGCTCCACCATAGCAGAATCTCTGGTGGGCTGTGAACAGAGGGGATCCAAGAGGCTTTTCTGGGTTCTCTGTGACACCAGACCTGATAAAGATGGAGTTAAAGGGTCAGTGACCCCAGCATCTCCTGCTGTCACTGTCACCCTTGACCTCTGTGCCGGGTGTGACCCGGGCCTCCTGGCTCCTTTGAATGTGCACAAGTCAGGGCAAGCTGCAAAACTGAAAGCCAAGCTCTCCAAACACTAATGGGTGGCACTTAACCCAGACTCTGAAACAGTAACAAACAATGTTTCTGATTCCTCACACCAGTTATCAAGAAACATAACAAAGCATAAACAGCCCCTTTATTGCACATCAGCTCCTCTGAGTCCCAACTAACCATTGGGTATCTTAAAGAAATAGGTTCTCCTGACCCCAAAGGGCAGCCACATTACCCAGAACAATATAGACTTGGATCTTACCCAAAATACTATGTTGCCAGCCAATCCTTCAGTAAGCAAAACTAAAGGTTTAATATAAAAGAAATTAAACAAAATATGAGAGATGTTAAAGGTTCAAAGTGAATCACATACATAATGTAAAGCATGTCCTTAGAAGAATTTGGAGTTTGCAGAACAGTCCAGTTCTTCTGGTAGACACCTAGCACCTGGGTGTGCATTAGTTCTTTGTCCAGTGGCAGAGGAATATTTCCAGAGGTGGGTGTTGGTTGTAGACTGGAGACAAAATGGAATTGGGCCACTGCTTTTTAACACCTCTGGCCTTCCCCATGCTGTGTGGAGTTATTGCAAATCAAAATGGAGTTGAGTTACATGGTCAGTCCAGGTGACTCACTGAACAGGTTTCTCCCTAGGCCCATTGTACCTGTGATTCCCTTAACTGGCCACTAAATCAAATCAAATCATAGGGCTGGAAGGGACCTCATGAGATCATTGAGTCCAACCCCCTGGGAATTGAACCCAGGCCCTTCTATAGGCTAAGCAGAGGTGCTAGCCACTACACTATTTGCAGTAAGGAGACAATGACTATAAACATCCAGTCTAGGGAGTTTCCCAGAGTCAGATAAATTGAAATACATATAACAAATGTATTCCTAACTTCTAATACAGATACAATTCCTATACATAAACTATATAATCATTCCTAGCAAGTTACAACCTTTCTATTGGTTCCAAACATGGCACAGCTCCCATGGATTATTGCAGTTATGAAATAGTAATATGAAAAATAATCATAAATGATCCTCTAAATCCAGACATCATCACACTGAGGTCCCACAGAACGTGTCTGAAACCACTGCCTCCCAAATTTGCCCTCAGAGCATTCAACCCCCCCCCTCGCTCCAGCTGAGCTCCTGACACTGACCCCTTCTGGATGGGACCAGGGAGCTCCTACAATCTCAAAGGGGTCTTGCCAGCCACCGGCAGACAGAAGCGATTCCCAGCTCTCCTGGGAGCTGGTAGGGTTTAGCAGATCTCAGGATACCAGAGCAGGTGGACTTTGGTAGCAAATGAATCAAAAGCTAGAGCAGCAACCATCTGGATGCTCCAAAGCCCCATTTGTCAGCCAGCTACAGAGATGCCTCTCACTGCATTACTGCCTCTCTCAAGAAGCTCACCTGACCCCTCCCCACCTCTCCTCTCCACCCCCCATTCAGCTCATCATGTTGGCAGCAGGGCCTGGTGAGCAGGGGGAAAGAGGGTGGGAACTGGAAATTGTCCAGCTGGTGCAAAGCTCTGGAAAGGGTATGAGGGGCTGAGCACAGTTATTTAACTCATTTTTGCCACCCAGTGGCACAGCTGGGTGTAGCTGCTCAGCAGTCCCAAGTTCAGGTTTGTGTAGGATTACCAGGTACTAAAGCATGGAAAAGAGGAGAGGGAAGAATGAAAAGGAGGACATTGGGGGACACAGGAGAAAATGTAGCATCAATGTAATATTCCTCTGTTTTTAGAGGGCCCTGGAATGCTTCCCCCCTAAAAATAGGATGTTCTGGGGCATTCCAGCATACTTTAACCCAGGGGCGTCGCTGGGGAGGGGAGGGACCCAGGGCATGGGCCCAGCCCCCTCCCCCAGCCAGAAGGCCACACCCCCTCATCAAAGGCCACACCCCCTGGCCAGGGATAGGGCCGGGGGAGGCTGCGCTGCTGCAGGCAGCTAAGCCGTGGCGCAGCCCAGCCAGAAGTGGCCACTGGAGGCCTGGCCCACGTACACAGCCCCAGATCCCTGGCTGGGGACAGGGCCACCGTGGCCGCGGCCACCGGTGGCCAGGCCCCTGATCCCCAGCGGGGGACGGAGCCACCATGGGTGGCCGGCTGGGCCCCAGATCACTGGCCAGGGATGGGGCCTCCGGTGGCTGCGGTGGCCCCGTCCCCGGCTGGGGATCAGGGGCCTGGCCACCCATGGCTGCGGCCACGGGCCTGGCCTCCAGCGGCTGCTTCTGGCCCGGCCCTGCTGCGGCCTAACTGCCCGCAGTGACACAGCCTCCTCCTGGCCCTATCTGTGGCCAGCCAGGCCCTGGATCCCCGGCCGGGGACGGGGCCACTGCAGCCACGGCCAGCTCAGGATTGGGCCCTGGATCCCCAACCCGATTGGGCTGGAGATCTGGGGCACTGCCATTGGGAGTCGGGGCACGTGCCCTGGTGTGTCCAACGCCAGCGATGCCACTGCTTTTATCCCTGTAAGTAAAAAGTCAGACAAAATCATGTATATTTAAAATGCCTGCTGAATGGAGGACATGTCCTCCTTTTGCCTGACATCCGGTAACCCAAGGTTTTGTGCATCAGCCAGGGTGGGAGGGTGACACATGGAACTTGGGGAATTGGCTCTGGCTTTCATGTCTTGTCACAGAAAGCTCTGCGCTGTCTCTTGCAAGGCAGAGCCACAGTCGGGTCTAGCTGGTGATGTCCTGTCTTGGTGCTGTTTGTGATCACAGCCGTGATGCTGTTCTGTCCTCCTAGCCGAGCAACTTGAAAAGGCTGCACAGAGAGTCATTTAACTGGCACAATAGACATGAATAATCATTCACCTCAGAGCCAACTCATCACTGACCTCAGGTCTGGTCTCTCAGCAGCTCCCTTGCCTTCATGCCAAGATTCTGGAGTTGGGAGCTGGGCATCTTTAGACTTGGTAGTTGCAAATGTGAAGGAAATTGCAAGATGGAGCCGGACTAATTCAAGATGGAGTAAGTTTGGTCTGGAGGTTCTGTGTGAGAGGCTCTGTGTTTGCTAACATTAATTACTGAGACAACATTAATTACAGAATGTATATTGAGTCACACACAGTCAGGGGAGCTAGTGTCTTAGATCGATAAGAAGGCAGACTCTTCATATAGATAAGAAAGTGATACATAGGAAGTAAATACTAGTAAAGTTTGCTAATTGAATTTTGTTAATAAGTAGGATTGTGACTCACATAAGTGCAATTTTCTTTGTTTCCAAGTAGTTGCTTTACGAATAAAAGGCCACTAGCCATCATTGTGGGGGCGAGCTTTTTTCTTTTCTCTGATGCAGTTCTTTGTGTCAGATTATTATTCAGCTGAATAATAAAATTTGGAACCACACTTCATTCTCCACTTATTTGAGTCTCAGCTGGGAACGGGCCTGCATTATTGGGGAGGATCTGCGGTTTCTCTTTCCAGGTTGAGAACCCGGACCAGTTTTCCGCCGCACACATCATAGCAAGGATGGTGCAATTCCATGGGTGACACTGCAACAGCACCATGGTTCAGTTTTCTGATCCCTGCCCTGGCTTTCTGCAACAGAATAGCTCCCAGGGAGGTGGAGAGTGACCCATGGCAGTACGATGCTTTCCGCCTTCAATGACCACACAGGGGAAATGTAACCCTAGCTCTTGCAAGGCTGCTATTTCTCCCCCAGGGTCAGAGCCTGTTATAAGGCTGTGGTGGCACTGGGTCCAGAGCTTCAACGGCATTAAGAGAAGTACAGAAATGTGGGGCTGGAAGGGAGCTCAAGAGGGCATTTAGTGCAGGTCCCCATGCTGAGGCAGGGCCAATTAATGATAGACCAGTGGTTCCCAACCTGGGGTCTGCGGACATGTTGCAGGGGGTCTGCGGAACCTTTTCCTACCAGGGCCAGAATCCAGCTGCAGCCCCAATGCACCCTGCCAAGGCTGCCTCTCCCACCCGTAGCCAGATCCCAGCAGGGGGATGAGGCCATGGCAGCTCCCTGGGAGGGGCAAGGGCACGGGCCATAGCTGCAAGGGCTCAGATCCCCAGCGGCACAGGCCATGGGCAATGCTGCTTATTAGCTGGACCAGTGGCACTTCCGGTACCGTCGATGCCGGCACTGTCCCAGGCCTCCTCACCCCTCTCCAACCCAGCACCATCAAACCCAGTACCGGGCCCAAGTTCTATGGCTCCGCCTCATCACTCCTCCGAGGAACCCTTGGTGCTGGACTGCCGACTGTCGGGGGGAGGTCATCCAGGTCGCCCTCGGAAGATCCCTTTCTCCCCCCCAAGGAGGAGCGTCTGAGAAAGTGAGCCTGGAAAAGCTCAGTGTCGCTGGGCTCAAGGGGAATGCACCCATCAGGGGAGGCACCTGCTCCCCTCATGACTCCTATGCCTCCGTTGAGGTCCCCACTCAACGAATGGACCCTCGATTGGCTAAACGTGATGGCAGACGACACCTCCTCCTGCTACACCCGCTCGCCAGCACCAGAGTCTTCGGATTTCTCCAACGACGAGCTGGACCCTGATTCTACCCAACGAAGCAGATCAAGGGCCCCATCATCCTCGTCACCTGATGAGCGCTTAATTGACATGTCTGCTGACCGCGAAGGGGATCCTCACGTTGAGCAGGACCTTCTCTGCCACATGGTGGCAAACCTGAAGATTAAGCTAGGGGTGATCCAGGTGGAGGATGACTCTTCGATGCGTGCTGTCGAGCCCCGCCGGCTAAGGTTGGAATCCCCTTGCATGCCGGGGTGTTCCGCATAGTCCAGGAACACTGGCAAACTTCTTCCTTGATTCCACCAGTGTCCAAAGTAGTGGACAAGAAATATTCTGTCTCCCCGGAAGGATTTCCCTTCCTGTTTCATCACCCAGCACCAGGGTCCCTGGTGGTCGACGCAGTCAACCAAAGGGAGAGACAAGGTCAACCTAGCACCATGCCTAAGAACAAAGAGGTGAGAAAGCTTGACCTGTTGGGCAGGAAAGTTTACTCCTCTGCCACCCTCCAGCTGCGCATCTCAAATCACTCAGCTTTGATGACGTGCTACATCTTCAACCTGTGGGAAGCTCTACGAAATCTCCGGTTGGCCATCTCCGAGAATCACCTGAGAGACTTCGAGGTGATGCTGGATGAGGGAGAGAGAGCATCCAGGGACGCGCTTGTGGCAACTTGGGATGCAGTGGACACAGCAGCACGTATAATGGCATCAGCAGTGGTGATGTGCCAGTTGGTCTGGCTCCAGAACTCTGGTCTCTCCACGCAGATGCAACAGATTATCCAGGACCTCCCCTTCAAAGGGCCCGACCTCTTTGCACCTTCCACAGATGTGAAGTTGCATGATATGAAGGACTCGAGGGCTACTTTGAGGTCCCTTGGGATCTACACCCCTCAACCTGTTAGGCATTCCTCGAGATCACACCAGCTACAACAGCAATTACAGCAACTGAAACAACAGCTGCAACTGCAGACTCAGTTTCCGAGATCTCTCCAGTTTCCCCAGCGTCACCTCGGGGACCTGGACAAGGATAAAGGTCAATCAGGTAAAGGGGGTAAGCTGGGCGCCTCCCAGTCGGGATGGCGCAGACAGGGGTCAGACCGTTCGTCGGGCTGCAAACAGTGTTTTTGACTGTCCCCCCAAGGGCAGCACTCCACAACCCCTGTTCTCCCACCACCGCCTCCACCACTTCGCCCCACGATGGACCCGGGTCATGTCAGACCTGTGGGTCCTCGACACATTGGCCAGAGGATACCGCATTCAGTTCCTCTCAACCCCCCAGGACAGAAAACCATCCCCTCCCATAATCCCACAGAACCCAGATCTGCTAAGCAAGCCCGAGGTCGAATGCCAGAAATTATTCTCCCTCAGAGCCATCGAAAAGGTTCCCATGAGAAAGCACAGCAAAGGGTTCTATTCCCGCTACTTCCTAGGCCCCAAACCCAATGGGGACCTACGCCCTGTTCTAGACCCAGAGCACTCAACAAAAACAAAGAAAATAAAATTCCACATGGTCTCCCTACCACAGATTATTCCCTCCCTGTCCCCAGGAGTGTGGTTTGCAGCCCACAACCTAAATGACGCTTACTTCCACATAGCCATTCAGCCTCACCACAGGCAGCTCCTCAGGTATGTAGTGGCACGACGCCATTACCAGTTCACCGGCCTCCCTTCGGATTATTGCTGGCCCCTAGGGTGTTTACAAAGTGTGTTGCGCCAGTCGCAGTGTTCCTATGCAGGAGGGGTGTAAGAATCTACCCCTACCTAGATGACTGGCTCATAGTGGGCAAGTCAAGTCAACAAGTACGAGACCATGTCGATGTGGTAATGAATTTGTGCGAGTTCCTGGGCTTCTGCATAAACTTGGAAAAGTCCAAGCTTTGCCTCACTCAGGACATAGAGTTCACTGAGGCACGCTTAAGCGCCTGGCAAGGCACCGCATCCTTGCCCCTGTCAAGATTTCAGTCCACCTGCACCATCATCACAGAGCTCCAGGTGCCCAGGCTGACCACAGTGCACAGATGCATGAAGCTCCTGGGGCACATGGCAGCGACCACATCGGTAATCCAAACAGCCCGCTTGAGGATGTGACCGTTCCAGCTCTGGTTCGCCACAAGCTTCCGCCCAGAAAGGGATCATCTAGACAAGGTAATCTCAGTACCCCAGCATGCCCTGGAGTTCCTCCAAATTTGGAGAGACCCCAACTTTGCAATGTGGGGAATTCTGTTCAGGGAGTCCAAACCTGCAGTGACCCTGATAATGGACGCCTCCAACTCAGGGTGGGGTGCCCACCTGTCCGGGGGCCTCTCCATGCAAGGTGTCTGGAGCCCCAAGGACAGTCTCCTCCACATAAATGTGAAGGAACTCAGGGCCATCAGACTGGCCTGCATAACCTTCCTAGACCAGATCCAGGGCAGAGTGGTCCAAATCCTCTCAGACAACATGGCAGCTGTATTCTACATGAACTGCCAAGGGGGAGTCCGCTCCTCAGAACTATGCGAGGAAGCAACCAAGCTTTGGCAACTAGTGATAGACCATCACTTCACACCAACTGCCGCCCATCTTCCCAGGGTGGACAAAGGCATAGCAGATTCCTTCAGCAGAAAGCCACTGGCGAATCACAAGTGGTCCCTTCACAACGAGGTCTTCTCCCTGTTGATAACCAGATGAGGAACCCCTCAGATCGACCTTTTTGCCACAGTGCAGAACCACAAATTCCCTCGATTCTGCTCCCTCCAAGGTCGGGAGAAAGGGTCTCTCAGCAATGCCTTCCTCCTCAACTGGTCGGGAGCCCTAATGTATGCCTTCCCGCCAATTCCCCTGATTCACCGGGTGCTTCTGAAGGCCCTCGTGGACAAGGCGCTCATCATCTTGATAACCCTGCACTGGCCCAGGCAACAATGGTTCCCTCTCGTTCAGGACATGTCAGTGAGGACCGCACTCCGCCTCCCACAGTGGGCGGAGCTTCTGACACAGGACTTGGGACGCCTTCGGCACCCCAACCCGGGCCTCCTGCATCTGATGGCCTGGATGCTCTCTGGCTCAGCGAGAAGAGAAACACTGCTCGGATAGGGTTAAAAAGGTCCTGGTTGGTAGCAGAAAACCCTCCACCAGGTCCACCTACATGGCAAAATGGAATCACTTCTCCACTTGGTGCCATGATAAAAACATAGACCCTAGCTCCCCACCAATTCAGGCAACTTTAGATTACCTTCTTGACCTAAGAGAGAAAGGCCCATCCCTGTCCTCACTGTAAGTTTATTTGGCAGCAATCTCGGCCTTTCACCAAACAATAGATGGGGTCCCACTCTTTTCACACCCCATCTGCCATAGATTCCTGAAAGGAGTGGAAAAACTTTTTCCCCACGTCCATAACTCCACCTTGCAGTGGGACTTGAACGAGATGCTACGGGCTCTGACAGAACCACTGTACGAGCCCTTAGACTCAGCTACCCTGCTCGTGCTATCCTGGAAGGTGGCTTTACTGGTAGCCGTTACCTCAGCCAGAAGGGTCTCAGAGCTATGAGCCCTATCCTCTGAACCCCCATATATGGTTTTCTTCCCAGACAAGGTAGTCCTGCGTCACCACCCCTTATTCTTGCCCAAGGTTGCCGCCCCCTTCCACATGAATCAAGAGATCTGCCTGCCGGTCTTCTATCCAGACCCTCAGGTGACAGAAAACCAGAGATGGTGGCACACCCTGGATGTAAGGAGAGCGCTCCTAATCTACACTGAGCGCACACGATCCTTCCACAAGACCTCCCAACTGTTCGTGGTGGTTGCGGAACGTATGAGAGGTTCTCCAGTATCCTCCCAATGCATCTCCAAATGGATTGTGAACTGCATTAAAGACTGCTACAGAAGGTCAAACATGCCTCTCCCAGAGACTGTGAGAGCCCACTCTACCAGAGCTCAGGCGTCTTCCACGGTCTTCCTCACTAAGGTCCCGATCCAAGAGATCTGCAGGGCCGCTACATGGTCATCGATACATACCTTCACGGCACACTACGCCATTGCCCAACAGGCGAGAGATGCTGCTGCTGTGGGCAGAGCTGTACTCAGTGTGGGTAGACTGTAACTCCTCCCACCATCCTTGGGTATGGCTAGCAGTCACCTGTAACTGAATGATGTGAGCAGCGCTTGAAGGAGAACGGTTGGTTACTCACCGTAACCATCCTTCTTCGAGATGGTCTGCTCACATATATTGAGGTCCATCCTACCGTCCCTGCTAATGGAGTTGGCAAAGGTATATGGGACTGGGAGGGTCAGGGTCACGGTCACCTATATTGCCGTGGCCACGGCATGGAGGGGGCGTTGGCCTTGCACCCTGACCTGACAGGCTAACCCTAAAGACTTTCCAAGCTACTGTGCACAGCAGCACTTAGACACCTGTAACTGAATGTATGTGAACAGCCCATCTTGAGGAAGGACGGTTACAGTGAGTAACCAACCGTTGTCCAGCCTGGTCTTTAGAAACTTCCTGTGATGGGGATCCCATGGCCTCCTTTGTGGAATGGGTTTCCAGCTGAATTCCCTTCAGAGTTGGTGAGTTCTCTCACCTCAGGCTTAGAGGACATGCTGTCTTCCCACCTGTTCTGAGAAATCCCCCATGTCTGTGTGTTCCATTCCAGCTGGCTGAAGAGCCCCTGATGCTTATGAACAGGGTGATGGCTGCCTCCACCAGTGGCCCAGAGGGCAGATTTCAGCATTATTTTTGTACAACGCTTTAAAATCTCATGATTTTTTTGAAAGCCAATCTCCAGACCAGTCTTGTGATTTACAGAGGCTTGGGGTAGGTGGGAGGAGCAACTTTCAGCAGCCCGTATTATCTACTTCTGCTGGGTAGAAAGTCTGATTTTCTTTAAAAGCATCAATAGACTTATAAAGAGTGCTTTTTAAAAACCTAGTCTGTTGTGTGTTCTTTAAAAGAAGCAAAAAGAAATGTATTTCATAAAGTCAGGGTTCTGTCTCTTCAGACACTGTTCCATGTGACCTGCAAATGATTTGCTTTTGTTTTGTTTTTTTCCCTCCATGATGTAGAAAGACCTGGGAAAGGGTGTTTTCCCCTATTTGAAGTCACTGCAATGTTTAATCTGACTTTGCAAGCTTCCCACTGAGGTCTATGGGATGTTTACTGGGAGTTAAGCTGGAAGGACTTGGATGTTAACCTTTACACAAGGAAAAATAGTGAGAATGCTGTGGCACCTTATAGACTAACAATTTCTACAGGCATAATCTTTCATGGGATCCAACTCACTTTGTCAGGTGCATCAACAAAGTGGATTGGAGCCAACGAAAGTTTATGCCTGAAGAAAGCTGTTAATCTATAGCTTATCGAACTCAAGAGCCACACAAGTTGATTATTAAACCCAGGGCCATCCCTGGGGAGGGGCAGGGCCTAGGGTGAATTGCCCTCTGCTGAGCTCCCACTAACCACCTCCAGGCACTGGAGGGTGGGAACGGCCAGTCCAGGGGAGGGGCAGGCTCTTGCGCCAGCTGCCCCATGCTGGAGACCGGGTGAGCCGGCGAAAAGGGCAGCCCGGTTCAGCGCTGCCAGTTCACCCAGCCCCCACATGCCTGCTGCTCTTGGCTCTGTGCCGGAGTAGCAGGGAGGGGGCAGGAGGCAGCGTGGCTGGGGGGGGGGGGTAGCTGCTCTGGCACAGAGCCAAGAGCAGCACCCGGGGGAGGGGCTGGGTGGACCGGCAGCACTGAACTGGGCTGCAGCTTTTCCCCGGCTCGCCCATTCCCCAGGATGGGGAGGTAGTGGTGTGGCCCCACCTGGTCTGTAAGGTGACACAGGACTCTTGTTGTTTTTGCTGTACACAAACTAACACAGCTACCCCTCTGGACTTTCCACAAGGGCTTCCTTTCTCCAGCCTATTATGGTCAAGAAAATTAAAGGGCTGTATACAAAAAACAAGTTTGGACTAAAAGCTTTTGGTCTGCTTTGTGATCCTCACAGCAAGTCTAGCTGTGGTTCTGTGCCTCAGTTTCCCCAGTGGTTACTGGGGTGGGGGCAGTGCTTCCTCCTGCACAGGGGTGTTGCCAGGGTTAATTTAACAATCTGATCTCTGGTGTGTCCCTGAAGAGGTCAATGTGGATGGGTGCCATCCTAGATCTTAGATTAGAAATTCAGCCCTCTCTACTCAATGAGCCAAAGCCCTGCCTTGGCCCAACCAGAAACTTTGCTCCTGTAACTCCAGGACAGTTCCCCTTCACATCACTTTCATACCTAGATCAGCCAGGGTTTTTCCTGAACATGGTTATTTCTACCTCCTTTTTTTGCCCTTGGGTTATTTGATCCCTCTGGGTTCCCCAGTGGAGTGGTGGCAAACAGAGACTGAGGATGGGTCACAACAATAAGTACACAAGTTTTCACTGTAAAACTACAGCCCTTCATTTGCGTTCATTGAAAGAAATGCACAACACAAGGCAGCCTCGATGGCAGGGGGCTGGGCAGGGGTGTCATTGGCCCCCAAAATCTCTTTGTGCCCCCCCCCCCTTCAGCATCAGCCCCAACCCCAGGCCTGATCCAGCCCCTAGGCCTGATCAGGACTGGATCAGGTGAGCATGGGATGCCTAAACCATTGCCCCAAGTCCTGAGCTAGCAACCCAGATGTAGTCTCCTGCTCTGCAGCACCTAGCTCAGGCACATGGTGCAGAGCAAGAGAAGGGAAGAGAAGAGAAGGGAAATTTAAATCCCTTTTCTTAGGTAGGCAGTGTGTGGGGGGGTGGCTGGCCCCAATCCAGGTGGGCAGGATGTGGGGGAAGGAGGTTAGTTGTGGCATCTGGCCCAAGCCCAGGACCAGTGGGGCTGAAGGCAAGAGCCAGCAGTGGCAGTAGGTGCCACCGGGGGCCTGATCTGGCCCAGGAACTGATGGCCCCTGGCAGTGGCAGGAGGGGAAGGATATGCTCTGGAACCCAGCAACTGCGCATGGCTGGAATGGCTGGATCCAGCCCAGGACCCAGTTGCCACTGGTGGTGGCAACAGAAACTGGCTGGTTGGTGGTGGTGGCAGCAGCAGGGGCTGGGGGGGGGCATCAGACAGCAGGCATGGGAGCATGGCAGGGGTCATTTTCCAGTGGACAGTGGGCTGGGCGAACCCTGGGCTGTGCAAGGTATGCTGGTATGCATGTGCATCTTTGGGGGAAGTTTTCAGTACACTTTTGAAATTTTAGGCACGCATGCGTAGTTGGCATACTACCTATGCTCATCCCCGACTATTAGGGTCTTTGCACTTCAATGAAGCCCAGATACTATATATTCAAATCTACCCCTTGGTCAGAAATCAAGGTGTGGGTGGTGAGCCAGATATGTTGTTGTCCCAATCAACCTCTGTCAAAGGATATATTATTTTGCAGGAAATGTAATCTGAGCACAGTGGAAAGAAAATGGTAACAGTTTAAACAGACAAGGGTCACAGGATAAAAGAAGGTAAAACCCTGTATAACAGGTGTGGCCAAACTGCGGCTCAGGAGCCACATGCAGCTCTTGAATAAAAAATTGCGGCTTGCAGAAGAACACCAGCAAATCAATTTCTCAAATTGATTTCCTAAGTGCTAACATTTGCAGCATGGTTGGGATGGCAGGGAGAAGCCTGGCATGTTTAGATTTTCTTGTAGGCCCTTATGCAGTTTACTCATTAAAATAAAATTGTGCTTTACAAGTTCTTCTAAACATGACATTGAATAATAAGAAACAAAAATACAAAAAAGAAAATAGATTGTTTAAAACCTGAAATGCAAGAGGATTCTGCTTTAAATATGATGCACAAAAGCTTCAAGTCTGCAACTGAAACGAGTGGCTGAAACTAAATATCATCAACTGAAGAAAGTCAGCTGTAGATTATTTTCAATTTTTGGCACTATTTACTGCTGTGAAACATTGTATTCCACAATGAAATTAGTGACATTGAAACATTGTGAAATACTTACAGATCAGCACCTGAGAGAGCTTTTATGTACTCTGTTGACGAATTACTGTACAGATTTAAAAAAAACTCACCACTAGCCTGCAGTTTTCTACATTGAGCAACGGCTAAGTTTTTATTGTATAGGCCTAGTTTTCATGGTAACCTTAACTAATTATTAGAATTTGACATTAGTCGGATCGATATTTGCCCTCTTTTTATGACAAAATTAAAGTGTGCAATGAATTTTAAACTTAGTAATTTTGGAGTAGGGAAAAGTATATAGCTACATGCCTCAGTGCAGCTCTTGAAGGTTTAATAATTGACTCATGTGGCTCTTGAGTTCCATAGGTTTGGCCACCCCTGCTGTATAAGATGTAGTGATGAGTGGTGAGTCTCTAAAATCCATAGTGAGTCTCTTAAATCCATGGGTGATTGTTCTGATGGTTGGTGGTCAGGGTAACTTGGAAGAACACATCCTGAAAACAAGATCAGGAAATCTGAACCAGAGAGGGGATCATCTGGACATGAGTGACCATCCTGTAAAAGTTCAAAATGAGCGTGAATGTAAATACAGTATTGGAAATCATAGGCAGATTTGACTACATCAGTTTAAGTCTGAATAAGGCCTATGGGTTTTCTCCCCATTACAGCAGGTAATTTTACTTTCCTTATCCCCCACCCAACTCCTGGCTTATTGCTGTTCTCTACTATTTGAATCCTAACAACTGCTTTGATTTGCCATTACAGTCTGACCAGATCATGTGACTTACTCTCCCCTGCATTTATTTTCGTCCCATTCTGTATGTTCCCCATCTTCAAGAGTGCGATGAAGTGGGATTTTCTCCCATGAAAGCTCACACAATATATTTGCTAGTTTTTAAAAGTGCCACAAGATTTCTTGTTTGTTTTGCTAACTAGGCTAACATGGCTACTCCTCTGGAACGTATAAAATGTCAGACTCTCTGGTTTGTGGAAATTTTGAGGGCATTATTTTGTGGGGTAAATTCAAGAGTTTGTTTTGTAGGAAATTTTTAATTAAACTTTATTTATGACAAATTGTGAAATTTTTGTTTTG
>ML682100.1:2094139-2157753 GCA_007922195.1 Podocnemis expansa
TTTTTAATTAAACTTTATTTATGACAAATTGTGAAATTTTTGTTTTGGAGAAAATTTTTATTTAAAAATTATTTATGACAAATTGTAAAATTTTTGATTCATAGACAATTTTACATTTTTTAATTTTGAAAATTTCAAATTCTTATATTTTTTTAAATTTTGACTGAAAAAATTCAGATTATTTGTTTTGTAGAAACTTTTAAAAAGTCATAAGAAATTTCAGAATGTTTGTTTCATGGGAAATTAAAACCTTTTCTTGGTGGGAAATGTCAATATTTTTGTTTTGGGGGACAATCTGAATTTCCTGTAGATCCAAAATTCCAGCTCCCAGGCCTCGCGGTTCATAAACTGCTTAAAACATAACTGCTATACTCTTGGACCCAGGGTCCATCTCACCAACTATCCTGTATCCAACAGGAGCCCATAGCAGTTTTCAGGGCCAGTACAAAACAGAGCCATTCCAGAGTGATCCACCCCTTTTCCTTCCCATTGCTGGCACTCAGCGGTTTAGGGTCAACCAGAGCACAGCATTGCACACCTTGGCCATCTCAGCTAAAAGCCAAAAATTGTATCATGGTTTTTTTGTTTGTTTGTTTTTTAAGCTCAGCTGCACGGTGTGGCAATCATACATCATGTGGCAAGGAGTTCCACAGGTTAATAGTTCCCTTAACACATAGAGTCATAGACTATTAGGGCTGAAAGGCTCTGCTGGGTTTTGGACATTCCCAGCAGCTCAGAAGAGCACCCAGCCCCTATTACCCTTGCAGCAACCGGGAATGGCCACCTCAGCCCTAAGAGGCGGGTACAAGTGGACTAAACACACCCGCGATAGCGCAAATGAACGAGCATTAAGGGTGCATTGCTACACGCATGCGCAATCTCCTGCTCCTGCGCGGTTGGGGGGATACGCGCATGCGCCAACAGCGAAGACTACATTTCCCGTGATGCTCAAGCAGCTGGCGTGAGACTGGCCGGCCAGATTGACTGCGCGAACGTGTCTGCGCAGCCGCGGCTTTTCCCGTAGCGTGAGTGCGCGTGCGCGCGCAGCCGCAGAGTGTCTTTTGCGGTAGAGCGTGGCGGCTCGCGGCGCTGGGGCAGCGGCATGAAGCCGGGTGAGCGCGAGGCGGACCATGTGGGGCGCGTGTGCGGGGGGGAGGGAGCGGACCAAGGGGCGCTGGTCGGGGGGGGCGTCCTAATGTGCGGGGGTAGCAGAAGAGGGCGGGTGGAGGGGGGCGGCCATTGGCGAGAGTCAGGTGATTTGGGGTGTGGGCAGGGCAGGATTTGAGGGGACCCTGCCCGAAGGGTGGGGGGTATTGGCGCTCTGTGGCGACCATGACCTGGGGAGATGTGGGGGGCACCACGTGCCTGGGAGGAATCAGGGGGCTGAGGAAGTTGGGAGGTGGGGTGCTGGGTGCATGCTGGAGGGGTGTTGACGTGTGGGTGGGGTGCACTCTCTTACTCTCTTGGCTGGAGAAGGTGCTGGCAAGGGGTGTGCTCATTGACTCTCCTGATTGCAGGTTTCAGCCCCCGTGGGGGGCGAGGTGGGTTCGGGGACCGTGGAGGAGGCAGAGGGGGCTTTCGGGGAGGCCGAGGTAAGTGCCCCAGTGACATCGCTGAGTTATAAGGGGGTGCTGTGATTAGGCCTGAGTGTGAGACCAACCTGCCCCCCCCCCCCCGCTATCTCTTGTCACCTCTCCTGGCTGGGCAGCACCCACTATTGCAGCTGTCCGCACAGCCTCTTTGGCCAGTGCACGTTGGGAGAACTGTCCGTCTAAGGCAGGGGTCTCAAACACGCAGGCCCGTGGGCTGGATGCGGCCCCTAAAGCTAATTCCTGCGGCCCATGACGACACGATCGTTACAGATTTTTGCAATATTGTTGTATGAAAAGGTTTCAGTGGTAAAGCCCTTGGGGTAACATACTAGTCCTCATGCAGCCCTCATGGTGATTTGAATTTGAGACCCCAGGTCTAAGGCACTGTGGATGTCAGTTCAGTGGTGCCCAGCTGCGTGGAGAGCATATCCTGGACCAGCTCCGTGGGTATATCCTGGCCCAAGCCCTGGTCAATTCTCACCTTCTTTGTCACCCCAGAGGGACATGGAGTCTTCTTCACATCCCGTTCCAAAGCGTGCAGCTGCTGTGCCAGTCTCCTTTCTCCAGAGTGTTGGTGGAGGATGCTGGTGCAGAGGGCAAGGCCTGATTAAAGCCCCCGTGAGCCCAGGGTTATAAGATTTTGTGGGGCCCCTGTCTGGCCACTGGCCAACTATGGGGCAGGACAGTGGGGTCTCTGGCACCTGTGAGGAGGAGTATACTTGCAATCCCCTGCTCTGCATTTGTGGGCCTGTGTCCTGGCCTCCTCCACTTTCCTGTCACTGGCAGCAGCAGCACCCCATGGGATCAGGCAGAATCTGTGGGAATTGGGCTCTTCCCTTGCTGGTGAGCAGGGTGGGTGATGAGGGACAGATTCTTTGTGGCTCCCTCCTTGTGCCTAGGTCAGGGGCAGAAGAGGTTGGAGGATGCTTTGGCTGCTTATGAGCTGCTACAGCCAGGGCAGTGGGGTTCCTGCTATCACATTTTCCTTCCAGCCTCCCCTCCCTACATCCCCTTTTCTCGCAGTGTCACCCCCCATTCAACTCTCCCTCTGGTCCCCTCTCCTTCCCCTAGCCTCATAATGCTCCTGCACCCTGATTCCCCTGCATTGCTTCATCCCCCCTCCAGCCACCCACTGCCCCCATTCTGTCCTGCCCCCTCCATCCCACATCACCTACTGTTGCCCCTCACATCCCTGCCGCCGTGTCACTGTCCACCCCCTCACCCTGCTCCAGTCCTTCTGTGGGTCTGGCTCCCAGGGGTCACAGTTCCAGCCTCAGCCCAGTGCAAGCTGCTTCCTTGCTTACAAACAAAGGGCAGCTTCCCAGAGCAGGAGAGGAGTCGTAGCCAGATCAGTTGGTAACAGCTTCGAGCCAAACCCTCCCTCTGCAGCAGGGAGGAGGGGAGGTTTTGTGACCAGGAGGCAATGCTACCTGGAGTAGAGGGGTTGGAAAGTCTCTCCTGCATTTCCTGAGAGCAGAGTCCATCTGGCTGGGGCTGGATTTTTGTGGGGTCCTGGCTGCAGCTGCTAAAGCCCTTGCATTAATCTGGCCCTGGCAGGCAGATGTGTCTTACTGTGTTTCTTGTCTTCCTCATAGGTGGCGGTTTTAAATCTCCTGGTGGGGGAAGAGGAGGTGGCGGGGGTGGTGGTTTTCGAGGAAGAGGGGGGCCAGGCCGGGGTGGGCCAGGCCGAGGTGGCCGTGGTGGAGGAGGACGGGGCGGCCGAGGAGGATTTAAAGGAGGCAAGAAGGTGACGGTGGAACCTCACAGGCATGAAGGTAACTCGCTGGTCAGTGGGTGCTGGAGTTGCATGGGATGCAGCAATTCTGTCTCCCCTGAGCCCTAGGGAGTGGGGTGCCGAGTAGCCTCTCTGAGCAGGTGTGGGGTGGAGTTGGGGTTCGTGGACAGAAGCTTGCTTGGGGCACAGTTGGAGTTGAGAGGCTGAGTGCTATTCAGCATTTCTGAAGCTGCTGTTGGGAGGTTGCAGGACTAATCCATCACCTGGCAGCCCGGCTGAGATCCCCTTTGTGGTTTTGGGGAGTGTTTGATTTCTCCAATACCCAGAGAATGTTTTCTTTACCGTCACCCATTGGGGACACAGCTGCCCTTGCTCTGATGGCTTCCCATCCATTTCTCCCTGCCCCAGGTGTCTTCATCTGCAGGGGGAAGGAAGATGCACTGGTGACAAGGAATCTGGTACCCGGCGAGTCTGTGTATGGGGAGAAGAGGATCTCTGTGGAGGTAGACAGCCTCGTCAGGCAGTGGTTGGGGGATGCCCTAGGAGTGGGGGGTGGGATGGTGCCAGCCTGCTTACACCCTAGTGTGACTGGAGAGGGCATCGTTACAGCAGGGAGAATGTAGTGGGAAAGGGGAGGAGAAGTGATGCTGCTATTGAGGGTGCTCACAGAGCCAGCTGGAAGCCCTGAGGGGAGCCGAGGGACTCAGCTCTGATTCTGCTGGTCTCTATGCAGGATGGTGAGCTGAAGGTGGAGTACCGTGCCTGGAACCCCTTCCGCTCCAAGCTGGCGGCGGCCATCCTGGGTGGCATTGATCAGATCCACATTAAGCCAGGAGCCAAAGTCCTGTACCTGGGAGCTGCCTCAGGGACCACGGTCTCACATGTGTCTGACATCGTTGGGCCGGTAAGGAGCCTTTCTTTCCAGAGCTGCTGTGGGGAGGTCTAGAGGGTTTGATTCGGCTGTACCAGAAGAGGACAGTGTGAGGTTGCCTTGCAGTGGAGAGGGATGGGCATGAGGGGGAATGGGAAGAGAGGTTGCTCTGTTCTTGGGGGAGATTGATGACTCAGTTCTTTGCCTCATCCAGGAAGGCTTGGTCTATGCTGTGGAATTTTCCCATCGCTCTGGCCGCGATCTCATCAACGTAGCGAAGAAACGCACCAATATCATCCCTGTCATCGAGGATGCGCGGCACCCACACAAGTACCGCATGCTAATCGGTGAGGGCTGGGGGCCCAGGCTTCCCCAGCAAGGGAGCAGGCTACAGAATGAGTTTCTCCTGCCATGTGAAGCATCCTATCTTTCCTTGCTCTGCGCAGACAGAATGAAGAAGGGCACCTGTCATGCAGTGTCCTGTAACCTCCACAAAACATCTTCACCAGCAGTAGGATTAGCAATCAAATGTGGTTTCCTTCCATTCCCAGGGTCTGCAATGCTGCTATTCATTGATTCTATAGAGCCCATGAGCTGTTCTGCCCCCTGCTCGTATTGGGGGGACACTAGAGTTTCCTTTTCCCAGCTGCTGTCTGAGGAGTCTCATGACCAGCTGGCCCAGCTCCTGGCAGCCCCTGCACTCTGGCTGGATCGCAGAGCACTGAGGGGTGGTGGGAGGCTAGCATCTCATCCACCCTCTTCTCCCTGCAGGGATGGTGGATGTAATCTTTGCTGATGTGGCCCAGCCTGACCAGACACGTATTGTCGCACTGAATGCTCACAACTTCCTGAAGAACGGGGGACACTTTGTCATTTCCATCAAGGTAACAGCGGTTGACACCTGGCTGAGACCCATGAGCTGTCTAGTCTGCGGGCTCAGCATGGGGCTGAAGAAGGCTTCCTGGGCATTTGTTGTTCTTAGTTATTCCTGTTCTCAAGAATCAACAAAGAAGTGGCAGTTGGTGCCCAAGGTGCTGTGCTAGTATGGAGTAGCTCCTGTGGACTGCAGATACTGTGTGCTGGGGGTGTGTTTAGTGGAGGAGGCCTGCTAATCTTCTGGGCTGGAGGCTGAGCTGTGTCCCTGAAGGACGGGGTTGTTGTGGGGCGGGTTCAGAGCTGTTGGGGAGGCTGCTGTCAGCGTGAGAGAGATCCCCTGTGACGGTACCACTTGGAGAGGAGGGGACAGCTGCTCAGTTGCTCTCCACTTCCTTCCAGGCCAACTGCATTGATTCCACAGCGGCACCTGAGGCTGTCTTTGCTTCTGAGGTGAAGAAGATGCAGCAGGAGAACATGAAACCCCAGGAGCAGCTGACGCTGGAGCCTTATGAGCGAGATCACGCTGTGGTGGTGGGGATTTACAGGTATGGCCATGCTGATGTGAGATGGTGGGATGGGAAGGAGTGAATGACTGGGTTTGCCCAGGAGAAGGGGAAGAGTTGTCCATATGGTCCCTCATGGGAATGTGTGTAGAAGTGTGGGTGGCAAAGGCCTGGCCCTGGGGGGCTGGGAGGCAGGTCTGCTTAGGGGGTGTTGAACCCTTGTTGTTCTCTTCCAGACCTCCCCCAAAACAGAAGAAGTAGCATCTCCTTGGAGCTCCTTCTCGTCCGATATTGTCCATTGGCTCCTCCCAGCATGAGGCCTGGGCCTGCCCTACTGGGCCCTTGGTGTGGGGTCATCTCGTTGCCTCTCCTCCTTCTCCCCGAGGACTTGTTTGTATTCTGCTTTGTGGATATTTTTCTAGATGTTTTTATTAAAATATGGGAAAAACTAGCAGGCCTTTGTGTACTGGGCGGAAGAGAGACTCTGCTGTAGCAGGGCTGTGACTCTGTCTCTACTAGCTTTCACGTGTGCCCTGCTCCTTGCCTGGCCCGCTCAGGGGTGACTATGAGAAGCTGAGTGTCTGCTGGGGGAGAAAAGGGTGGGGGGTGGTGCCTGTGTGAGCGGACTGCTCCCAAATGTGGGGAGCATTACCTCTTTCTGGTTCAGAGGTGGGGGGTGAGGGCCTTGATTTCTTCGGAGTGAGGGGTGGGGATGGGTTGGCGGAGGCTCTGGAGGGAGGTTAGGGTTTGGGAGTACCTGAGATTCCTGGGACAGGGATTTGCCATCATGGGAATTGGCCCTGGGGTCATGCTGGGTCAGGGGGGCGATGGGGGAAGGGAGACTTAGGGGGTGGGGCTGGTTACTGAAGGTAAAGCTGGGGACTGGCAAGGGGCGGGGCCTGTGGCAGGGGGCGTGGTCTAATCTGAAGGGGCGGGGCCGAAGGGGCCTCGCCCTACCGCGGGAAGATGGGGGTGGAGGATTCAAAAAAATTCGCGTGGGGCGGGGCTGCTGTTCGGGTCACCTGATTGGCTAGCGACGCGCAGACTCACTTTAAGGCTTCCCTAACCGGCGACTCGGGCTTACGTACGGGGGCGGTGAAGAGGGAGCAAGTGCGCGCCTGCGCAGTACGCGCGGGGAGGAGGGGGGCTGGGCGAAAGGGCGCGCGCGCGCTTCCAGCACCGATCACGTGTTAACTGAGCGCCAATAAGGCAATACCGTCGGCGATAGCGGGTGACACAATCAAGCGGCGCCTCCCGTCCCACCTCTGTTTGGTCACGCGCCCCTGTCGCCGGGCGCATGCGCAGTTCCGGCCGTGTGAGCGCCGTCACATGGGAGGCTGGCGGCGCGCGTGCGCACGCCCTTCGGGTTGGCCCGGATCACGTGACTGGCCGGCGCGGCGCATGCGCGGTGCCCTAGCGGCGGCGGCGGTTTGTTGTGGTCGCCATTTTTTGTTGCATTACTGGGAAATCCCGGGGCGCGCGGAGGAGCCGCCGCACCGGACCGGGACCCGCCGCCGGGGGGCGCCGCCCGCAGCGGCCGGGACCGGGATCCGCCTCCGCCCGCGCCAGCTCGGGCCCGTCAGAGATCCCCCGCCAAGGCCGCTGCCGCAGGTGAGACCGGCCGCGACCCCCCGCCGGGCACGGCCCCGCCCCAGCCCCGGGACCCGCCGCCGCCTCGCCCCCGCTCCCGCCCGCTAGACCCTCCCCGCGCCAGACCGGCCCGGCCCGGCCCTTCCCCTCCCGGGACCCGCCCCAGGCCCCGCCCGGACCCGCCCAGGCCCGTCTCCCTGCCCCGGGGTCTGGCGCCCGCCCCGCCTGGGGCCTGTCCGCCTCCGTCCGCGCCTCCTGGAGTCCGAACCGGCCCCGTGTCTCCGTCTGCTGCGGTCCGGGATCCGTCCCCGAGCCGAGCCCCGACCACCTGGCCCCTCCCCGGCTCCTCCCCCTGCTCCCGCCCGGGACCAGTTTCCTTCCTTCGCTGCTGCGCCTTCCCGCCGCCGGGACCCCCGGCTTCATGTTTCGTGCTGGACGGAGTCCTCCGCAGCCTGCCCCCCGCCTCTGGGGCCTGCAGTGGCCATGGGGGGGTCTCCAGCCTTGCACCCCTCGCCTTCAGGACTGCTGGCACGGGTGAGACCGGCCTGGTGTCGGTCCCTGGCCCAAGACTCCTGTTAGCTGTCCCCATCTCAAGCCTGGGCCCTGAGCCTGTCCCCCAGCAGCTTGCTACTCTTGCTGGGCTCAGGCTTGTTTCTCTTTTCTCCAGCCACCAGAGATCATAGCTTTTTGCTAGAGCCATGGGTGAGACCCGCTTCTAATTCCCCTTCTGGTCGAGGATCGGCTCCTCATCCACATCTGTCTGTGAGACCTGTCTAGGACTTGATACCCCCCTCACCTCTTCCAAGCTGGCCCCCTCCCCAAGACTGAACCCCAGCCTGCCAGGGACATAGTGCATCTCTGGGGTTGCTACCACAGGTGACACCAGTCATGGTCCTTGCTCCCTCCCTGGAGCCTCCTCTGTCTGGAAGGACTCTGGTGGTACTTAGCCTGGTTCCTCCTTCCTGAGAACAGATTCCTTCTCTTTGCTCTGCTGTGCGCATGCTGGCTGCTGTCCTGGGAAGCCCTGCCTGACCTGGAGCTACCTTGCTGTATCTGGCTTGGGTCTTCCTTTCTGGGAGCCACTCTCCTACACACACAGACACTTGTCCCAGAGTACCCTGCCTGTCAGCTGACCCACTTCTTCCTCCTGCAGTCACCTCAGAAAATTTTGGCTAGGAACCAACCCACCCCCAGCCCACTGTATCCGCCCTGAAAACCCTGTCCTGACACCCACCATAAAGAAAATAAATCCTGTCCTAGATCGCCTAGCCTACTTTATCTGTCCCTTGTACAGGGTCTCGCTACCCAGAAAGTGATTCTCTGCGCCTGTCTACTGCCCCAGACTGCTGCCTGGTTGCATAAGCCCTGGAACCCACTGCCTAGGAAGTAATTCCCCTTCCCATAGCCTTCTGTCTGCTGTACCTGCTCCTGAACTGGCCATTTGGGAACCTTGCCTGAACCCCTAAGAATGCCCTGTACTCCACACAGGAGCTCCAGCCCCACTGTGCATCTTCTACCAAACATTGTCTCCACCAAAAATCCCCCTGCAGTAACTCCATCCTTGGACACATGTTGAGAACTATTTTGTCCACAACCAGGATCTGCCTGGAATTTCTACTCATTGCATGTTCTCACCCCATCAATATTTCCCTGCACCTGTCCCGTGAGAATTGTTGGTCCCACCTGGGATGGTCTGACGTCTGGACCTTGGGAGTCCTGACACGTTTGTTATCCTCCAAAAGCATATGGAAGCCTTCCCTTTTTCCTCTGGTACTGCCTGGAAACTGCCCTTTCCTCCTTTACCCCCATGTCTGAGGAGCCTCCTGGAAACTCTCCTAGTGTCACCTGTGGACCCTCCATTTTCTGTCCTTAGGTACCCCTACTGTGTTTCTTTTCCTGCTTGTGTGCTACTCTTGATCTTTTGTGACACCTGCTAGAAATTCCCTCCTGCATGCTGCTTAGGGTCCTGTTCCAATCCTTGCCCCCTTCCCATCCCTCCCCCCCAGCTGTACAGACTGTTCCAGCCCGGGGAACCTGGCCCCCCTTCCCACTGTGTGGAACCTGGAACCTCTCTCACTTCGCCCAGGCCCCAGAGCTGTGATCTACATCCCCTTACTTCCCTATCTTGTCCCACCAGCCCTTTCTTACCCTGGCCCTGCACCATCCTACCTATCCTACCTATAGACTTGTCTACCCAATTTCCACTGACTCCAAGCTTTGGGAGGTGATGGAGTGATCTTGGCCTGGACGGAATTTATGCTATTTGGGAGATTGTGCTTTCAGCACTACTGGGTGCGTGTGTGTGTCTGGGATGAGGCCTGCCCCTTAGGGGGTGTCTGTAGCTGTGGGATGGGGGGATCTGGATCTGGTCTGGCTCTGTGTCATGGGGATCTGGGGTATGGCTGGTGTGATATGGATCTAGGGTGAGGGGAATGGGGAGGGCCAGTGTGGCAGGGATGGCTGCCTGGGGATACCGGGTCTGTGTGATGTGGGTATCTGGATGGCTGTGGTGGTGCAGATCAGTGGAGAGGGCTGGAAAGGGCCTGTGTGCTGGCCGTGTTCTAGTTATATTTGTGTGTTATGCTTAGGTGAGAGGGTGTGCTCGGATGAGAGGGACAGCCAGGTGTCAGCGAAGCCTGAGTTGTGTCTATGTGAATAGGTGCAAACAAAAGCTGAGGTTTGTAGTTTGACTGGTGATCAGTTTCCCTGTCGGTTAACTGAGGCCAGGTCTACACGATGAACTTACACTGGTGTAACTGAATCACTCAAGAATGTGAGAAATCCACTCCCCTGAGCAAGGCAATTGTACCAACTTAACCCCTAGTACAGCAGCTGCTTCTCACAGAGGTGGATTAACTATGCTAGTCGAAAAGGGTCTTCCACTGGTGTGGCAGCATCTTCTCTGAAGATCTGCAGTGGCGCAGCTGCAGTGTTTTAAATGTAGCCATTCTCTCGGTTTCTTTTACCAAGTGAGGGAAGGTCTCAACTACAAAATTAAGTTGACTGAAGTTACGTCGATGTACAGTTATTGAATCAGTTTTACATCTACACTCAGTGCTCCTTGCGTTGATGCTGTGCATGCTCACCAGGAGCACTTACACCGATTTAACTGGCATTGTGGGCTGGTTTCTGAAAGGCAGCAACAGTCAATGAAAGCAGTGGTGTGTCTATACTGACACTGTACCAACCTGACTAAATTGATCTGAGAACTGTGCCTCTTGTGGACGTGGAGTTATTAAGCTGGTGAGAGTTACCTCTTAGTGTAGATACTTTCCAAAGTTAGGCTGACGTAAGCTGCCTTGACGACTTAACTCTAGTGTAGACCAGGCCTAAGTGTACAGCCATGAACCAGAGAGTTCTCCATGGAGTGTCTCAATGGAAATGAGTTGTGAAGACCCCATTTCCCTGAGCCAAACAAGGAATGGAGTGGGGGGCAGTGGGCCTCCTTTCAGGCATTATGAATGCTGGAGGAGGCTGCGGCCAATGGTTCTTTTGCAGGGCGTCTTTACACACTCATACAAACGCAGTTGCTCTGGTTTGGAGAGTGTCTTTGCCAGGGGAGTGGAAAGAGCAAAAGACTTTTTGGTTTAGTTCCAGCCTGGCTGAGCTCCTTGACTCTAGGATGCTGCTTGTGGGAGCAGCAACCATATGGGTCTGGAGTTTCAGCTCTTCTGGAGGCCCTATGTCTCACTGCTGGATTTGCTTTGCTCTGCCTGATGCTTGATCGGGTCTTTTGAACCTGGGTCTCAGCTACTTCAGAATGTATTACCCTGGTGTCACCTTGAGTGTTCATTTCCCTCCCCTCCCCACAGGCCACCCCCTGCAAGTCCTTCTGCCCACTCCGTGTGCCTGCCTCCTGACAATTCCTCTTCTCCCCTTGCCCCCAGGTGGGTCCGTAGTCGTGTCCCCTATCTCCTGACAGTCTCGCCTTTCCTGACTTGCCCAGTAATAGAGGGATGGGGCTCCTGGAGCGAGAGTGGCTGTTTGTTCGTTTTAAAGCATAGCTGGAAGGGGATCTTTCTGTCTCAGTGAGGGAGGTGGCAGTCAGGGGCTGCCTGGCTTTATGGCTGGGAAGTTCCTGACATCTCAAGCTCAGAGTGGACAGCCAGCCCTGTGGTTAGGGTTCTAGCTGAGGACTTAGAAGACCAGGTAGGGTTCCCTGCAGTGCCACAGGCTCCCTTCATGGCCTTGGGCAAGTTACTTAGCCACTTGGTGCCTCCATTTCCCCATATTTGGATTGTGCGGCTGATGGCCTCCTCCCGGGGCATTAAAGAGTGTGAAGTTCTGAGATCCTGTTGTGGTCAGACCCATGTAAGCACATAAAATAGAGAATGAGCCTTCAAACAGCTGCAGGGCATCCCATGGATGGCTCCTGCTGCAGGTTTGCCTGTGCCTGAAGCATGGCACCATCTTGCTCTGGCTGAAGCAGTCATCCCTTCTAGAGTGCCATTCCTGTTAGCTGGATTGGTAGGAGGTAATGATGGTGGGTATCTGAATCCATTCCATGTGGCAGATGCATGCTGGGGCCAGGCCTCAACAAATCTATGTTTCTGGTCACCATGTCTTCTAGTTCCACTGCAAAAGTGTAATGGAGGAGTGCCTTCTGGCAACTAAAAGTAAAATTGCTCTTGCCTAACTGTGAGACAATTTTGTCCATCTCTGGCTGGGGCCTCTTAAAGTACCTTAACTCTGCCCACACAAGCTGCCTTGGGAGACCCATATCTATCTGTTGGGGAGGAAGTATTGCCTCTTGATGAAAAGAGGGGTCAGAACTCAGGAACTGGTTCAAAGCTGTTTGGGGCAAGGACCATCCTCTGGGTCTCTGTTTTTATACAACTTAGCATGAGGTAGCACTGGTTTGTGTCTGTGGTGTTTAGCCTTACTGTAATACACCTAATAAAATAATAACGTACAGCTCCTGGCACTGTGTTGTTTTGATCCAGGAGTAGGGCTCTTAGTGTATCAACAATATAGCTGACAATAACGTGCAGCGCCTGGTGGAGGGAGGTCCTGCTTCATGACTTGGGGCTCCTAGGCATGTCAGCAATATACCTAATAATAACAAAAGCACCTAACACAGTGAGAATCTTTCTGGGGGTTCTCAGGCAGTGCCATAATATGCCTAAAAATAACTGTACAGCACCTAACACAGTGGAGTCAGGTTCCATGGCTGGGGTTCTTGGGCACTATTGTAATATGCCTAATAAATAATGATGTACAGCACCTATCACAGTGGTGCCTGATTTGTGACATGGGTTTCCAGGAGCTACCACAGTAATAACTAGGCTGTTGAACCATGCCAGAATCCTGGCTCTTACCCCCAGAAAGGGAGGTTTATGTACCAAAACAGCAACCTTTATGTCACACACAGTAGAAAAATCCTTTAAAAGTCCCATCTATGCAGTTCTGATGTTTTCCTTATCTTTTCCTCATTTCTGATCACTTTCTGAGTCCAGGTTTGTCTCTTGTGGTAGTGAATTCTGTACGTGAATGGTGGTGTGTGTACCAGTTTTCCTTTTACCAGGTGGCAGTGTCTTTTGCTCTTTCCCCAACAGCAGTATGTAGAATCCATACAAGCACTTTTGGATCCCAGATAACCCTCCTTCTTAAACACACACATGCTCTGGCTTGCTTCTGGCATAGGGTCACCAGGTGGCTTTAAATTAGTTGCTTTTTAACAAGATTGGCTTGTGTCTGCATTGTGAGAAAGGGGAAGGGGGAGTTCCTACTCTGTATACCTTTCTAGTGCATGTCCCTAACCTTCTCTTCTAAATCTTTGCACCTAGGCACACCTGTCTGTCTCCCCTTTCATCCTGTAGCCCATCACTATGGTGTTTGAGCAGCTTCTGCAAAATCAGTAGTGCTAGCATGTTCTTTTCTGGTGGTTCTACCCTTCTGAAGAGATGTTCTGCAGGAGACAGCCCCAGTGACCCTGAGAGTTGTTCCCTCAGCAGTTATGTCTGATTTATGAGGGAGGGTGAAAGTTTGTGGTGGGGTTCAGTTTCAGCTGGGGGCAGAGTGAAGATGCCTTGCCTGCTCCGTGAAGCCAACACCTTGGAGGTTGAATCAGGGATACCTAGAGCTAGAAGATTGAGCAGCTAATGTTTGAGCGAGAGCCAAGACTCCCTAGGCAGTAGCAGACTTGGATCCGCTGTGGATTAAGTGCAGCAGGGATTTTTAACACCCACTTGCCAATGGTCTTTCTTAACCTTCCTGCAGTTCGGCTTGTTCTGTAAGTGCAGCCTGACTGGGAACTCGTAGTCTTCCTGCTGTGTGAGTTAGACATGCTGAGCCTTTGCAGCAGTGGGGGGGGGGGGGGCCCAGGGACTCTAGTTTTGTCATCCTTTTTGCCTGAGAAGAGAGCAGGGCCTTGCACTGCCTCAGGAGCCAGGAAGACACAGTGACATTTCCTATTAAGTGAGCTCCCAGGCACCCTGCAGCTCTGAGTGTGAACATCTGGGTGTGGCTCCCAGTCCCGGGAACAGGGTTATGTGTTGATGGGAGCTGGATTGCACTCCCCTCAGCATGTGAAATGAGGACACTTAAGGGAAGTCGAGCAGTGCTGAACCCAGTCTCTGGGGCAACTCTGTGTGAACTGCTCTGGAGAGGCGGTACTGTGTGCCTGGCTCTTCCCTGCCTGTGCCCGGGTGGCGCTGCGCTCCCGGAGGAGCGGGCACTGCCGTGATCCTTGCATGGCGTGGTGCCAGCAGCCCCGGGCCTGGCTGTCTCTGGGGCAGCCGGTTGAGCAGGGAGCGGTTTATTTATAGCCCTGTGTTCCTGGAAGGCGATCTGGCTCTTCCCAGGCGGGTATTTTTGGAGCCTCTCTGCCCTGCTCCTGTTTCACGCTTTGTTTGGGCATAATCGTCCTCGCCGCATCCCAGAGAGCCTAGCAACACGGGCTGATTCCGCATTGGCTCCCAGGGATTCTAGCTAGCCAATCGGGAGCCTGTTGCCATGGCAGAGGGCTGTTGCACAGAGGCAACTCCAAAGCAGGCGTTCCCTAGATCCGCTGTCAGGGCATCCGGGTTGCAGCCGGCCGGTCCCAGTGAAGGGCAGGTGCCGTCAAGCTGGGGCTGTAGAAACACAGAGCAGGGATCTGCTGTTTGGACAGTGATGTTTGACCATGCCCCAAGGTGTCCATCCTGCCCTGCAAATGGCCAGGTTTTAATTTGCAGCTTCTGGCCTAGAAGCATAGTACAGACATGGCCCTTTGCCAGGGAAGCCAGGTGCCTTGCTGAGCCAAGGCAGGTTGAACTGCTCTGCAAGCGAGACACACAATAAAACTACCCTTTCCCCCTCTTGTTCTGTGTTGTAGCTCACCAGGGGGATTACAAACAGTGACAGTAACGTCTCCACCTTTCCAGCAAACCACCTATCTCGTCATTTCCCCCTTGCTGCTGCCTGGGGGGCACTGAAACTCATCAAATCCCCCTGTGTGGGAGGATTATTTTTTATGTCCTGCAGGGCTGGCAGGCATGAACACTCAGCCTGTAAACGTGTTTTGTTCTGTTTTATACAGTACCTAGCACAGTGGGGACTTGGTCTATGACTAAGATAGCATGGAAGGCTTCAGTTGCTCGGGCAGGGATTCGGGGTCTATTCTGGGGGTGGGTGAGTGAGATTGTGTGGTCTGCAATATGCGGGAGGTCAGAGTTAGATGATCAGGGTGATCCTTTCTGGCTTTAGAGTCTGAGGGATTCTTTTATGAGCATCAGCAGCCTCGGGTGTTGCTTAGCCTTTGGAGAATTGATCTGAAAGTGACAGGATGAAATTCAGTCAAACAAGTGCAACATGCTTCCCTAAGGAAGAAGAAAATCAAAGGCACAGGTACAAAATGAGGGCTAATTTCAGAGGTGGCTGTATGCAGACAAGGATCTGGAGACTAGGGTGGATTACACACTGAACATAGTCAACACTGTGATGCAGTTGCAGAAAAGGCTACAATCGTTCTGGCGTATATTGACAGAAGTATCCCGTGTAAGACATGGGAGGTAATTGTCCTGCTCTGGTAGGGCTGCAGCTGGAGTGCTGTTCCCAATCACTGTGGGTTCAGTGGACAGATTGGACTGGCTGTAGTCTGTGGAGGTCCGTCTGCCATGTATGCCTCCAGGGAACACGGCCCTTGGGTAGACCTGTGGTTCCCAACCTTTCTCTGCCATGGCACATCTTGATAGCTTTAATTATTTTGAAGCACACAGCAATATAGTCTCCAAATGAACTCATGAATGTTCATGAGCTAATCTAGAACCCTTCAAGTAGTTTTTCAAGAAATTCTGTGGCACAGCTGCTCAGGCCTGACAGCGCGCCAGTTGGGGATTGCTGAGCGAGACACAACCAGCCTCTTCCTCCACCTGTGGAGCACCTTGGACTAAAGTGTGTCACGCTTGTACAGGCACTCTTGAGCATGGTGTGGCTACATGACAAGTTCTGGTATCTGTATGCTATTCCTGTTGTACAGATGGGGAAACTGAGGCACACAGACACGCAACTGGCCCAAGGCCCCAAGAATCAGAACCCGTATCTCCCAATCCAGGGCTGTATCCACCAGGTGTCACAGTCTCTGCCCCCCACTGTGTGTGCTGTCCTCCTCTAGTGGTGACTGGGCCATGTGTAGTGGTGGGTAAGCTTGCTAGTGGCCTGACAAGCTAACAGAGCTGAGTCTGTTAGCTGAGTTGGAGGAGGCCAGTGATTTGAGATCCAGTGGTCCTATGCGTAGTCCCATTGCAAATGCCCTGCATGCTGTTACAAGCTTGAGTCAGGTTTGGGATAAAAGGAAGATGGAATAGCATCTTAATTCAGCCAGAGCTCCCCAGGAGTGTACACAGAACATACAGCTATTCTAAGAAATCATGTGAGCTGTGTTGATTCAGTGACACGTGTGAATCTGATTTACAGCCTGTTTTGAAAAGGCCTCCACCCAATTCAGATAGCTCTAGCTTTAACCAATTTCCAAGTTAGCTAAAGTGTGCCTTTTTCCTAAGACAGCAAAGCAAGACAGCAACACTTCTAACTGCTAAATAATTTACCACATCAACAGCGTGTGCAACATATAACAGCATATAGCAGAGAGCTGCTGCTGTAATGGTGTTGGAAAAATCCATGCTGACCTCGTTATTGAAGTGCATCTGCAGGACCTTGCTTAAAGAAATGAGATTGGTACTTTGTCAAATACAGATGTACACAACCCTACACACGTATCTAAGCTTGTGTCATAAAGGGAATACTAGGACACGGGGATTAGGTAATTCAAGCTGACAGGAAGGTAGCGAAGCTGAGTTAAAAGCGAAAGGAGAAAACTTGGAGTTGCCTGACTCGATAACTATTGTATGAGTGGAACATTTGCTTCATGCAGCCCTCTGGAGGGAAGGTCCCAGGTTCTGTGAAAGCGAACGCATAATCAGTGCATCACAGAAGGAAAGGAGGACCAGAGGGCTCTCTATAATGGTGTCTGGGCCCCACTCTTGTAACACCTGAGCACTACACAAGTTTCAGTGGGTTTATCCTGAGCCCTGGAGGCCAGATAAGGCTGCTGTCCCCATTTTACAGATTGACTATGTAACTTGCTCTCAGGAAGTCTGTGGCAGAAGCAGAGAATTAAACCCCACTCTCCCAAGTTCTAGGAAAGAGGCCTGACCAGTAGAACGTCCTTGTGGGCTGGGACTCTGCTGTCTGTGGCAAACATGAAATAGCTTTTTAGCAGCCAGCCCTGTTTAGGTGAGGTATTCCAATGGCAATGTGAGTAGGGCATCTAACTCCCTCAGAGCTTCTTTATGCACAAAGAGTTGCCCTGTTTTAACTCGCCCAGTCTAGCTAAAACAGTACCATTTCTCTGTATTTGTCAGCTCTTCAGTGCAAGGACCAGTTTTTGTCCTGTGTTTGTCCAATGCCTAGTACAGGGGTCAGCAACCTGAAGGATAAGAAAAGCCATTTTTTAAAAATTCCTTCAGTAACCAAATGTTTGGTAGCCTCTTGGGTGGTGGAAGGAACTGGGCCACAGGAGCTGCGGCAAGGTCTCCTGGTGGGGGAGGAGAGAAGAGTCCAGCACCAGGATCAGGGCTGGCCCCCTTAGGGTCCCCTGGTAGTGGTGGGGAGCCCAGAGCTTGGTGTGGACTGCCTGCAGGATTCCCCAGTGGCTGGGGGTGGGGGGACCGGAGCGAGGGACAGGCCACCCTCAGGGTCCCCTGGTGATGAAGAGGGGCCTGGAGCCCAGAGCTGCAAGGGGGCAGCCAAAGAGCCACATGAGGCTCTGGAGCTGTCGGTTACAGACCACTAGCCTAGTGCAGTGGGGTCCTGGCTCCTAGGCACCTGATAATACAGGTAATAAATAACAGCACTAGGATGGATGCAGTTAGACCAGTTTGTACACTACAACTATTAAGAGTCATAGATGTGTAGCTGGAAGGGAGCTCAGGAGGTCAGCAAATTCAGCCACTCTGTGCTGTGGTACAACCAAATAAATCTGGACCATCCCTGACAGGAGTTTATCTAACTTGTTCTTAAAAGTGTCCAGTGACTGGGACTTCCACAACCTCCCGTGGATGCCAGTTCCAGAGCATAATTCTCCTGAGAGTTAGAAAGTTTTTCCAGACACCTAACCCTAAATCTCCTTTGTCACAGATTAAGTCCATTACTGCTTGTCCTATCTTTGGTGGACACAGAGAACAATTGATCCTCATCCTCTTTATAAAAGCCCTTCTCATGTTGAAAACCCTTACCAGATCTGCTATGTCGTCTTTTCTCAAGACTAAACACGCCCAGCTACTTTAACCTTGCCTACTGGAGTTTTCTAAATCTCTGATCATTTCTGTTGCTCTCTTCTGAACTTTTTCCTGTTTGTCTCATTTTTCCCTGGGTGTGATGCCCACAAGGAGATAAAGTAGTCCAGGGGAGGCCTCACCAGCATTGAGCAGAGTGGAATTGTCACACTCAAAGCAGGGGCCTCTGGCATTGGTTTACCTCAGTCTTACCTGTTCTTTGCCTGTCCTGAGGACTCTAATTCTTGGATATATTCATGCTGTTGTCTTAGTGCAGGGGTGGCTGGCTGGAGGCCAGTGGTCTGTGCTATGCTGAAGACAGCTCTGACTTGCGTGTACATCTTAAAGCACTTTACAAAGGCTGGTCAGCATCATTCTTAGAATGGGTCAGGAACTTTTCAGAGAAATATTTTGCTGCCAAAAATGCCAAAGGAAACCAGAGCTTTTCACAGGAAAGGGGCAGTTTGGATGAATTTTCCCTTCCAAAAAATTTGGGGGGAGAGGGTTAGGGGGAAGAGTCTCAAAGGATTTTTTGACTTTTTTGAAACAACTCTTTTTTGTTTGTTTGTTTGTTTGAAATATAACTTAATGTAAAAAAAAAAAAATCAAATAGGGAAGTTTTGAAATGATCAAAATGTGATAATTTGATTGTCCCAAGGAGATCCATTTTTGTTTATGTCAGTGTGTGGGAATCGGAGATTTTGACATTTCATCCTTATTTAGAATGTGATTTTTTTTTTAAATTAACTCTCAATTTTCCTGGGATCAGAAAACGGTTTCCTACCCAACTGTAATTATCACCCCCATTTTAAGGTGGGGAAACTGAGTCTCAAGGAGAGTGAAGTGACTTACCCAAGAATTCTCAGTAGCAGTGTGGGGAATAGAATTCAGGTCTTCTGGTCCAGTGCTTTGTCCACTAGGTGTCACTGCCTCCCTACTCACTGCGTCACTGTCGCCCTCTAGAGGTGACCTGGGCTCCAAGTGGCTGTGAATTAACAGCGGGCCTTAACAGTATGCGTTAAGATGGAGAGGTCCCAGAGTTTATCCCCATTGCAGATGTCCCACCTAGGAGCTTGGCTTTACAAGCTGGAGAGTCTAAACTGAGTTTGGAATGAGGATCAAATTGCTATTTGCAACACTCATTGTTGGGTCAGCCCCAGGCGCCTGAAGCAGCTGAGGACAGGAAACGTTAGCTTTGCATAGGAATGGCGTGCTTTGAGCAGACAGTCCTGTGTGCTCTTGGTGTGGAGTTGTTCAGGGTGATGACTCCTGCCTTCCAGCACCACATGGGCTGTTTATTACTGATGTTACTGAAATGCTGTGGATCCCCAATTACCATCCGGTGCGCAAAGACTTGTACATTATTATTTATTAGGTGCATTACAGTAGCATATGGGAGCCACTTTCATAAATGAGGACCCTGTTGTGATGAGCACTTTAGATTATTAATTGTATGTATTACAGGAGCACCTAGGAGCCACAGTAACATACCAGGATCCCATTCCGCTAGGTGCTGTACGTTCTCATTTGTTGTTTGTGTAACCACAGTCTCCAGGACCCCATTGCTCTAGGTGCTGTACGTTGTCCTTTACTGTCTGTGTTAGCACAGTCTCCAGGACCCCACTGCGCAGAATGTTGTACGTTGTCCTTTATTATCTGTTACCACGGTGTCCAGAAGCCCATTGCACTAGATGCTGTGCAGAAGACAATGCTCTCTGTCCGGGTTCCTGGCAGCCCTCATTGCATGTGCTTCCCCCTGCTCTGAGCTCCACTCGCGAGCTACTTTGTACCAGCCAGGGTGACACTCTCCCTGCTTTTAGTGACCCTTGGGCTGGCACTTCCCAGCAATGCCTCCTGGAGTTTTCAGGTCACTTCCAAAGCAGCCCCACCAGCAGGGCTCACGTGTGAAGGAGGTCAGGACTCAGATGGCTGGCCTCATGTCTGTGCATCGAGTGGCTGCACTCTAGAGACAGGCACCTTGTGTATTTGTGCATGTGTCACTGCTCTAGACTTCAGTTTCCTGGGACACTGTGAGTTAGTCTAACCAGAACCCTTTGCTGGCTCCTGGTGGGAGTTCTCAGCTGTCATTCCATGTGGCAAATCGGTCGGTGGCTGGGTCATTAGGATGTTCCCAGGAACTAGCCTGTCAGCAACAGCTCTAAAGTCAGCAAAAACGAGCTCAGATGCGTGACATAAGATCAGACAAGAGGGTTTTAAGTGGTTGTAGCCTTCTTCAGGTGAGGTACCACCTGCAGCAGCCTCACCCAGCCATTCCCAGTTCAGAGGTCTGTTCTTCTTTCCCAACCAGCCCTACCTGAGCCAGCCTCTCCTCTTCTTCCCCCCACACCCCTAGGCTTGACACTGACTACCAGTCGAGTGGTACTACAATGTGCTAACCTTTCCCTGGCCAGCATGAAGTTTGTATGCTTCTCTCTCTCTCTCAGCAGGCAAATCACCCAGCATTCATCAGGGAGGGGTGCCAGCAATACTATGGCCCTCGTCTGATTTTTTTGGATCTGTCTCCAAGCCAGCAGCTCTTGAAAGTCCTGGGGCTACATCTGTGGCCTCCAAGAAAGGGTAATGAACTTGCTCAGGGTGGGAACTTCTCTGAGCCCTTCCACTTATCTTCGCTTTCCTTGCACATGCCTTCCCAGTGCTGCACTGCTCTATGGAGCACCCTGCAGGCATTTTGTTGTGGAGACACCAAATATAACTGGTACATCTTGACTGGATGGTCAGCCAGTGGATCCCGGTGGAGCAAAGACCAAGTCTGGCTATGATCTGCTAGTTAGGCAAACTCTCCTGTGCACAATTCCTTTGTATGGGTCTTTCAGGACTCTTTCCCCGCACCTGCTTGATTCTTACGGAGTGTTTTTCCCCTAGATATAGGCTCTTTGAGACCCAAAGAATGCTCAGTAAGTAGCTGTTTCCACATAGTCCATCAGAAATTGTTAGCAATATTACTGGATTTACTGTCATTGTTAGGGTCCAGAGTAAGCAACCCACAAAAGGCACTTTTCCACTCTAGCTGAGCCAGAAGCTGTAGGCCAAATGCGGGGATCTGTGCAGGTGTTTTCTTAGCCTGTGTTAGAGAGGAGATTGGGCAGAATGCATCATTACCCTCCCTTTTGGCCCCAACACCTCTGAATGGACTTGGTGGGGAGGTTTCAGTTGATGTGAGCACACTCTGCTTGGAGACTTGATGGACGTCTTTGCAAGGAACTCACATTTAGTGGGAAGCAGAATGCCTTGTGCAGCTGGATTTCCTTTGGGGGATGTGGCTGGTCTGGAGGCAGGCAATGCAAAGGCGGTGGGGGCTGCCGGGGGCCTGGCTGCAGCCTGGCCTGGCAGGTGGGCTCCCGTTGAGTGGCAGCACAGCCCTGCCTGTGTGGGGCGGGTCAGGTTGCTCAATTGGTTGCGCTTCCATCGAGCTTGCTTTGGGCCCTTCGTTCAGCTGTTCATCTCGTCAGTTTCTTCTTGGCCATTTTGTTCAAACAGCTGCCTTGATTCCAGCCCCTTCCCCACCATTCTTCTCCAACCTCCGGCCTTGCCCGCTCGCCGCCAGGACAGCTTTTCCAGGAGGGACGGGGAGCAGGGGCTAGCACCCTCCACTCACTCCCCACGGCTCTCCTGCCTTCACAGGCTCTGTGCCGGGAGCAGCTGCCCACGCTGGGAGCAGCTGGTTGCTTTCACCCATGGTGATACCCTCCAGCATCGAGGTGCCGCCGCCTCCTGCCATGCTGCTGGCACTGCAGACGGACTGGGGCAGGAGGGAGCCTGCGTGCTACCTGCCGTCTTCCCGCTGCCACAGGCAGCCATCCACAGGTGGGCCCCAGCACTGGGCAGTAGGGGATCACTTGTGCCTGCCTTATCTTAGTGGGTTGGATGTTGGGACGGAGTTTGCATGTAGCAGGTGGGAAGACGGGGGCCGTGGTGGCCGTTGATCCCTCCAGGTTCCACTCTTCTCTCTAAACCCTCTGGATATGGGGTGTAATGACTCAGTTATAGGGCTGAGTCAGGGCCAGGGTGGGTGTGAGCAGCTCTGGAGGGAACTGACTGAGCTGAGTGGAAGGCTAGTTTGGTGACAGATGGAATCAGCATTGCTAAATGCGAAGCGTTGTACCCGAGAGGGGAGACTGGAACTGCTCGGACACCGGATGGGGTGGAAACTGCCTGTGGGCGTGCAAGAAAGGAACGCGCATGGTGTTTCTAGCAGCTCGGGAGAGTTCTGTCCCATGCACGGCCACAAATAGACATGCTCCTGTCACATCGGGGCATGTAAGGGCTGAGTGGAGAATAAAGGGGGATGTTGAACCCATGAGATTCCTGTCTGCCTCTATTCATGGAGTGGTGGTGGGGACTTTCTAGAACATTGCCTTACTGGGCACCCAGCTCTGAAAGGATGTTGGAGAACTGAGGCAAAGGGGGTGCATCAGAGATAGGGGATGAGAATGATCCAGGGCCTGGAAGATCTGGAGGGAGATAGTGGAGATGACGTTTGGTACTGTAGAGAGGGGATAGGATAAAGTGATTGGCAGGATGGAGAAGAGGGATTGAGACTTTTCGATTCTCCCTGCCTTGCAGCTCAAGGACTAGGGGGTACGTGATGGCATTGAAAGATTGAGAAATGGCAAACCCATCTGAGGAAAGGCTTTGTCACCACGTGTCTGAATGGCCTGTGGAGCGTCCTGCCATTGGATGATGATGAGCCCAAGACCTCAGCAGTGTGCAAAGAGGGAATGCACATTTCTAGTGCTAATGGGAATGGCCAAAGAGAACATAATGATACAAATTAGGGCAGGGATCTGAAATCACCTGCTTTAGGGCTTTGACTGAGTTCTCAGGTGCCATGATGAGAGCTATTGTGGGTTCACATTATCCCCATCTGCTGCTGCAGGGGGTCTCACATCTTCCCCTGGACCTCTGGTGCTATCAGAGACAGCATCCCAGGGTAGGTGGGCGTTGGGGCTGATCCTGTGTTCATGTGGCTTTTTCGGGAGCTGGTGATCATGCAGGGAGAGGCTCTGCAATCTCCAGGCTGTGGAACTGGGAGTCCAAGTTTCTCTGGGGAGCGAGACTCATGAGGTGATCCCAACGCATATCTTGAGGTTGGCAGGGGGAGACAGTGCTTGAAGGGGATGTTGTAGGTGTGTCTTTGGCATCCCAATACCTCCCTGGGGCTGGCCCTCTGTCCTGTGTATGGGGATCCTGGAGCTGGTGGCCTGGACATGCTCTGACACCCTGCCCCCCATTCTGTGTGAGGGGGATCCCAGAGCTGAGGGCTCCATCTTTCCATAGCAGTTGGCTCTACTCTCTCCTCATGGCTCCAATCAGTGGCCAGGACTGCCCAGCTCCCAGAGGGTTAAAAATAACCCACTCAGCTGTGCTGCCTGGGACCCCACCCAGCCTCCCAGCTGGCTTTCCTGGCATTCAGCCAAGTGTGGGAGCTGATTGCAGGAGCCCTTCCCAGTCCTGGCCTGCAAGTTCCTCAGCTGGCACCAAGGCAGGGCAGGTCACAGGGTCCCGATTTCCTCACGTGAGTGCCTCAGTGGGCACCAATGTTCCCCCTAATAGCAGGAGGCAGCTGAGCAACTCACGTTGCTCGCTGTGCAGCGCCGCCCCTCCTCCCCCCCCCCCCCGCTAGCCCGATCCTGCCACTGCCTGTGTGGGACTGATCCTGCTGCCACCCACCCGCTTTCCCTGTAAGCCCACCTCCCCAGCCAGCCCACTCCCCTCCTCCCACCCTAGCCTGCTCCCCCGGTAACCCCCCAGCTGGCCTGACCCCCCCCATCTTACCCAGCTGCTGGAGCAGTGCAGCTGAGCCACAGCTCCTCTGGCTGGGGAAGCACTAATGGAGCATGCTCAGACATTCTGGGCATGCTCCGTTATAGCTTCTCTGGGCAGTAGTTTTAATAACTCCCAGTGCCAGAGGAACTCTCAGCCGGGACTCTGGCTGCTGGCTTTGTGCGGCTGGCAGCCTTCCCTGTGCTGGGGAGCTGCAGTGGGCTATGCAGCTTACAGGGAAAATTGGTGGGCACCCAGTCCAATCATGGCCCCAATCCAGGCTCCAGGGTGGAGTGCGATCCCTGCTCACAGGACCCCCAGCTGGCTCAAGGACAGAGTGCAGGAGGCTGCCTGAGCTGTTACATCCCCCAGCTCTGCTCTTCAGGAGCCTTAATTTTGCACTCCTTTTCAGTGGGCGGTAGGGAGCTCAGACCCCCACTGGCGCTTAGGGTGGACAGTCTTGCAGGGTGTTTCTAGGTCAGCTTCTCACCAGCCGTGAGGCTGTAGGGTGTATGGGAACATCCCTGGCACCGCTGTCCTCTAACAAACCTGGAAGAGGTGAAATCATGGTGATGTGTAGCTGAGGCCTGTCTTGTCATGTGTCTGAAGGCCAGGGGCTGAGACTCGTAGGGCCCAAAGTGCACACCCTGCTTGGCAGAGCAACCTGTGGTTGTGGCAAGAGTAGCTGGGGTGGGTGTGGGACACAGTGTGGAGTGTGCTGGATAAGCCAGCTACAGGCCGTGGTTAACTGTGGTGACCTTGCTGTGGAGAACATTAGGGTTTGGAGAGAGAACCTGTTGACAGGAATGGGCCTGCTTTCCCTCTACACCCTTCCCTCCCTCACTGATGGGCTCAGGCTCTGGGCAGACTCAAGCAGCCTCGCTTCATCAGCACCTTGTGCAGCTCCTTCCTCTGCCACTGATGAACTCAGGCTCTCTGCAGTCATAGGGAGATTTTCTTTGCTGCCATGAACTATACTCTTTTAATAACAAAACTGATTCTCCAGCAGACAGGCTATAGCAGTCTGGCTATGTAAAATTCTTGCCAGGTGAAGTGGTGTACTGGAGAGCTAGAGTGAAGTCTGACGGAAAGTGTGTTTTCTGCCTTGGCTTAAAATTCATGTTTTAAGTACGTGTGTGAAGTTGGAAGGGCTACGAACTTCAATTTGTGTAGCTTGGTAGGTGAAATATTGGACTGAGTACTGGGGTAGCCTTGATTCTAATCTCTTCTTGTGGTTTATGACCTAGACCAAGTCGCGATGCTGCTCTGTGCCTCAGTTTCCCTATGTGTATAATGGAGATGATACTACAGCCCTCCTTGGAAAAGCACTGTGAAATCTGTGCTTAAAAGTTGCAGATGGAGCCATTTTGAGGGATAAGCAGGAAAGTCCAGGACTGATTCTGTGATTTTTTTTTTTTTTCATGCTACATAGTATTAATTTAACTGCTGCAACTGCAGACGTTTGCTACAGTGGCAGGAAAGCCCAGGTCTGATTGTGATATGTATGCTAGAAATTATTAATTGTTGTTAATTATCTGCTGGAAATGTAGCCATTGGGGAGAGGAGTAGGGAGTGGGAAAGCCAGTGTATGGTTTTGAAACATCCCTGCTGAAAGCAGGGCAGCCCTGTGTTTCTGTGTGAATGCCAGACTTGTGTTAGGTCCTCCCTGAGCTCTGACATGAATGCTTGGGGATATTTTTCAGTGAATAATAACTTTTCCAAAAAATACATTTGTGAGTATGATACCAACTGATCAGAAAATCTGGTCAGTCGTTCTGAGAGGGGGGAAAAAAGCAGAAGCCATCAAAAGGGTGAGTTTTGACTCTGGTTGGAATGAGAGTTCCATTTAAAAAAAACAAAAAACAACCAAGATAAGAGAACAGCCTGAAATGAAAGGAAAGGCCTAAGGAACTTTGTTTGGGGTTGTCAATGTTTCTTTCAAAGTCATTTTTTTTATTTGGCAACGAAACCCAACAGAGCTCAATATGGCTTGGAACAGAACCAAATTCAATTGATTTTTTTAATTGATTTTGCACTCCCTGAACCCAACCTGTTAAGTCATTCACTTGGCTCTGGTTGGCACAAGGGTCCAGGCTGTGAGCACCAGCCACGCTGGGCCATGATCTTTACAAGGCCCATTTTGTGCCCTACTCACTGGGATGTCTTAGTCTTAACAGCACGATCCTGGCAGCTGTGGGGCGGGCGCAGCTCTGTGGCGACTTTTCGTGCCATTTGCCACTAATTTGCATGTGGTCGTCAGTTGAGCTTGGCTGGGCACAGAGAGCAGAGGGAGGGGTATGAGTAGCATCGAAATTGGCAGCCGGGTGAGAGGCTGCTGGGCTGAGTGTTGGGGGGTGGCAACAGCAACATCCAACAGGAGGGACAGGTGGGTGGGATCCTGGGGGCAGGTCAGGTAGGTGCTTTGTGATCTAGGAGGAGGCCACTGGCCCAAGGACTCGTGCTGACCCAATCTCTATCCGTCTCTTTGCCACAGGTGGCAGCAGCAACAGCAGCAGCACAGGATGCCAGCTGCCGCCCACCAGCCAGCCTGCCTCTCTGGGCATCTCTCTTCCCACTGAGCCAAACATGTCGAGCCAGCACGGTCATGCCCCCTTCTCCAGCATCCAGTCCATGGCTGATCACCCGCAGGTATGGGATCTCTACACCTCCACTGGCCTGGCCATCATGATGCTGCGTGAGGAGCAAGCTTAGGGAGCAGGGACTTTATGATTCCTGCTGCAGGATAGACAAAGGCCCGGGAGCCCTGGGTACCCTCCTCGTGGGGAGTCTGGCCCTGGCGATGATGTCTGGCAGAGTGCATGTTGTAGGACACAAAGTCCCTGCTGCACCTGTAGTCTGGTCAGTGTTATGAGAGGGCACATGGTTCTGGCTCCAGTTAGCCACAGGCTGGTTTGTGGATGTGACAGGGCAGTCACCTCTTGCCATAACCGCCTGTCCACGTCTCCACAGATCCTACCAGACCTGAGTGTCCTGCAGCGACGAATCCCCCTGACCTTCCGTGATTCAGCCACAGCGCCGCTGCGCAAGCTCTCCGTTGACCTCATCAAAACTTACAAGCACATCAATGAGGTGAGCTGCCTGGCAGGTGGGGAGCTTGTTGGCTCTGACGGAGCAGCCTCCATTTGGGGCAGCAGAGCCCCTCCCACCCTCCTCCCCCAAGTCCACCCTGATGTGCGTATTACAGGATGGCCTGGAGCACTGGGTTTGGGCAAAGCCTGGGATCCTGGCTTCTGAGGTCATGGGTGTTCGCCCTGTCCTGGGACTTTGGTTCCCCCCGTGCCAGAGGGCAGATGCTGACTGTCTCCCTCCTCCGCAAGGTGTACTATGCCAAGAAGAAGCGGCGGGCACAGCAGGTGCCCCCTGAGGACTCGAGCACCAAGAAGGAGCGCAAGGTGTACAACGAGGGTTACGACGACGACAACTACGACTACATTGTCAAGAGCGGGGAGCGCTGGCTGGACCGCTACGAAATCGATTCGCTTATTGGCAAGGGCTCCTTTGGTCAGGTCAGCCCCTGGATACCCCAAAACCCACTGTACCCCCACTTCCTGCCATACCTCCCGTGCTCCAGCCCGCTGCTATGAAATCAACTCCCTCATCAGCAATGGCTTCTTTGGTCAGATCAGCTTCGGTTCTCCCTGCAAACCCCACCGTAGCCCCAGGGCACTGTACCTCTGAAATGCCCCCACTGTGAGACTGACTCGCTCACCAGCAAAGGCTGTTTCAGTCAGGTCAGTTCCTGGCCTCCCATAATCACTGCGGTACACCTGAACCCCCCCAACCCCTGCTGTACTGTCCCCCATAATTCCCTGCTGTGAATTGAACTCGTTGATCAGGCAGGTGAGAGCTATCTGCCCTTATCACATCACTCTAGCATTGTTGTGGGGGTCCCTGTCCCCATGAATCAGGCTGGCCGTCCTGACAGCCCTCTGTCCCATTTCCCTAGGTGGTGAAGGCGTATGACCACCACGACCAGGAGTGGGTGGCCATTAAGATCATCAAGAACAAGAAGGCATTTCTGAACCAGGCCCAGATTGAACTGCGGCTGTTGGAGCTAATGAACCAGCATGACACCGAGATGAAATACTACATTGGTGAGTGGGGGGTGCACATTGGGGAGTGGGGGAGGTATCAGAGCGGGCTGTATGTGGGGGAGCTGGGAGGTATATCGGAGCTGGGGAGGAGGTGTGGACATCCAGGGCGAGGGAATATACACTGAGGACTTTTTCTCTTCCCGATTTGCTGGTTGGGGGGGGGGGGAGCTCAGCACGTTTGTGAGGCTGGGGTTTACCCCCAGCTGGCCCTCACGCTCTCTACTCCTGCTCAGTGCACTTGAAGCGCCACTTCATGTTCCGGAGCCACCTGTGCCTGGTATTCGAGCTGCTTTCCTACAATCTGTACGACTTGTTGCGCAACACCAACTTCCGTGGCGTCTCGCTCAACCTCACCCGCAAGTTCGCCCAGCAGCTGTGCACGGCGCTGCTCTTCCTGGCCACACCTGAGCTCAGCATCATCCACTGCGACCTCAAGCCTGAGAACATCCTTCTCTGCAACCCCAAGAGGAGCGCCATCAAGATCGTGGACTTTGGCAGCTCCTGCCAGCTGGGCCAGCGGGTGAGTGCTTCCCTGAGTTGTAGCACCACCCCTTAGCCACAGCCGGGTCCCATGAGCCCGCCTCCGGCCACTGTGCTAGCCATAGTTCTGCCTCATGCTGAGACCCCACCCGTAGCCTCTACCCTTAGTCATAGCCCTGCCCCATGTGCCATGACCCACCCCTACCCCACCCCCTAGCCATAGTACAGCCCTCATTCTTGTGCCATGGCCCTGCCCCTACTCCCACCCACCCCTGCTTTGCAGCCCAAGCTCAGCATCATCAAGATCTTAGACTTTGGCAGTTCCTGCCATCAGGAAGTGGGTATAGCCCTGCTTCACTCACCCCAACCCCTCTGCTCAGTCCCAAGGCTTGGGGGGGGATGAAACACATAGGAGAGACAGGGACTGCTCCACCCCTGCCTTGTTCCCACTACCCAGGTCTATGCTGCCTTGCATCAGTGGTTAGAGGAGGGGGACTGGGAGCTGGGGTGTGGGTTCTTTCCTCAATTCTGGGAGGTGAGCAGAGTCTAGTGGTTAGAGCAGAGGGGCTGGAGAGCCAGGAATTCTGGATGCCATCCTGGCTCATGAATGGAGTGGCATATGGTGGATTAGAGCAGGGACCTAGCAGCCAGGGCTCCTGGGTTCCATCCCTGCTTTGGGGTGTGTTTCCCAGCAAGGCCCACAAACCTAGCCAGGCTGTGCTCCTGTGCGGGCTTCCTCCCTACCATGAGTGCTTGTCAGGGCCTCACAGTACTGCTCCTCATCTCCATAGATCTACCAGTATATCCAGAGCCGCTTCTACCGCTCGCCAGAGGTGCTGCTGGGCATGCCCTACGACCTGGCCATCGACATGTGGTCTCTGGGCTGCATCCTGGTGGAGATGCACACAGGGGAGCCCCTTTTCAGTGGCTCTAATGAGGTGAGTGACAGGAGAGGGAGAAGCTGCCAGAGCTTTGCCCACAGGCAGAGACGGGTGGGGAAGGAGCACAGGTCATGTCAGTTGTGACGTTGCTTCATTGGAAGTGGGAGGAGCATGGTCTGTCATGGGAGTCCTTGTTCAGGTGCCAAGGACTGAGTTTCCTGATTGGGCTACATTTCCCAAGAGGCACCGCAGTCATTTGGCTCTCATGATGCATTCCATGGATTCATCAGAGGGAAGCACCATGGAAGAGGCAGCCCAGTCTGGAGCTCGTAGTAGGGGGCACAAGGTGGATGAGGTGTATCTCCCATGATACAGGTTGTTGCTTGTTTAGAGGGAGGAGTGACATGATGCGTCTTGGGAGATGTAGTTCAGCCAAGGAGCTTGTCCCGGAGAGGATGGGAGCCCAAGCAGGAGAACAACGACTTCCATGAATTATAAATAAAGCAAATAAATGTGTTAGTCTTTAAAAGTGCCACTACACTCCTTGTTTGTCTTGTACAACTCCCATAAAGTACCTAAGGTAGGGCAGTTTATGGACATTTGAAATGAAGTGTTTGGTTCATTTGAAAAAAAAAAAAACAAAACCTATTTGAAGTGGGGTGGAACCTGCCTGGCACCTCCCACTTGGCTCCCCTGCCACCCCCTCCTGGAAAGGGAAATGTTTTGCAAAATCTAAACTTTGAAATACTCCTACCCCCTGAAAAATCTCCAGTTTTGGAAGAAACAGTGTTTTCCAAGGAGAATTCCTGACCAATGGCAATCAGGGTGCCCTCCCCCTCCTGGGGGGAGAGTCTGGGTGTGGGAGCCCTGTAATGGGAGTAAATGTGGCTGGGTGGGGTGCCCATGGCAGAGGGGAAGCAAGGCTGGCACAAGTGCCCAAAATTCATCCCTTCCACCCTGCAGGCTGACCAGATGAACAGGATTGTGGAGGTGCTGGGGCTGCCACCTCCCCACATGCTGGAGCAGGCACCCAAGGCCCGGAAGTACTTTGACAAGCTGCCTGAGGGTGGTTGGGCCCTCAAGAAGAACAAGGAGATCAAAAAGGTAATGGGAGGCTCCTGAGGTCTTATCCTGTTCCTCTTGTCCCCTGCCCCATGCTCCCAAACCCCCAGCAGGATCCCTGTTTTTCCTCACTGACCCCGTGTTTCCCTGTATCACCTGTACCCCTCTCCATCCTACTGGGATCCACTGTGCCCCCCCCCCACTTGCAGGGGCACTTGCATCTCCAGCCTGCGTCTCTTTCCTCCCCTCCCCTGTGAGACCGCTGCATCTTCCGTGCCCCCCCCCCCCACCACTGACCGGGTTTCCCTTGCAGGAATACAAGGTGCCAGGGACACGGCGGCTGCACGAGGTGCTGGGGGTGGAGAGCGGGGGCCCTGGGGGGCGCCGGGCAGGCGAGCAGGGCCACTCGCCATCGGATTACCTGAAGTTCAAGGACCTGGTGCTGCGCATGCTGGACTACGAGCCCCGCAGCCGCATCACGCCCTTCTACGCCCTGCAGCACAACTTCTTCAAGAAGACCAGCGATGAGGGCACCAACACCAGCAACAGCAACTCCACCAGCCCGGCAATGGAGCACAGCCACAGCACCAGTACTACCAGCTCCGTCTCCAGCTCAGGTACGCCCTTGTGCCCAGGCCCTGGTCCCCACCCTTGAACATCCTATGCCTGCCCCCCCCACTTTGGGTGTCCTGTCCCTGATCACCCACCCTGGGGCCCCCATTCCTGCTCCCAATTTCCTGGCAGCATACCACCAGTTCCGTCTCCAGCCTGGGTATGGTCTCTACCTGTCCCACGTCCTCCAGCCCTGCCCTGTGGCTCAGCCGTGGCATCAGCTCTTCCCCACCCTGACAGTGTCTTTCTCCCCCCACAGGAGGTTCCAGCGGTTCTTCCAATGACAACCGCAGCTACCGCTACAGCAACCGTTACTATGCCAACACGGTCGCTGCCCACACCGACTGCGAGATGCAGAGCCCCCAGGTATGGCCCTCTGCCTCACTGCATCACCCGTTGTCAGGACCTCCCCACTCCGGTACCCTCAACCCACTTCGACTGCAAGATGTAGGGCCTCCAGGTTTGGCCCTCCTGGCTCCCTCCATTCTCTGCTGCGCACACTGTTTGTGAGGTGTAGAGTTCCAAGTACAGCCCCTGTCACACCAACAGCAAGATGGTAGAGCCCCTAAGCGTTGGGTCCTGCACCCACGTCTATCCCCTACAGTCCCCAACGTTGCTAACGCTCCTGCCATATCCCCTTCACCCTCCCTCAAGCTGTCTCCAGGTCCTGCACTGCTCACTGCTGGCATCTCTCCCTACAGGCTCCTCCCCAGCAGCAGCAGCCGCGCCTCTGGGCTGGGGGAGACGTCCCGGCACTGCCCAGTGATGGCTACCCGCCAATCTTACCTCACAAGCCCACGCCCAGCCAGCCAGCAGCATCGCACTTCCACGGGGCTGGCCCGCACCCGCTCTTCCAGCCAGCAGGGCGTGCCCACTACCACCGCCCTCCTGTCTCACCCCACGGCCCTGAGTGCATGGAGCTGGGCCCGGGCCCCCGACACCTGGACTGCGCCCCCTTCGGCTCGTCAGCCTTCCGGACTAGAGCGGCAGTAGGGGGGCGAGTGGGTGAGGGGGGGCTGCCGCTGGCTTACCCCCCCCACCTGCGCAGCCGGGCGGAGCCCGAGGACTCGGCGCCCATGCTGGGCGTGTGCGTCCCGCAGAGCACGGCGGCCAGCTCTTGATGACTCCTCAAGCCATAACGCTCTTAGGATGCGCCTGCCAGGGGGCGGGCATGGTGCCCATGGATCTTCATGGCCCTGGAGCCGGCACCGCCTGCAGTCCCCCTGCCCTGGAGCCAGCGCCGCCCACGGCCCTCGATATGCCCACCTCCGAGCCACTGTGGCCCCTTGCTCTCCCATAGAGCTAGCCCTATGCTCACAGCCTCCCTCCCCATGTCGGTGCCACCCCTTCTGCCCCACAGTTAACCAGCAGAGCCAGGGCCCCTTGTGGTCACCTGAAGCTGGCCCTGGCCTTGCCCTCCAGTCCTCCTGCGGCCTGGAGCTGGCACTGCCCCCCTATTTTCTTTGTCCGTGTGGTTCCTACTGTAAATGGTTCCTCATTAACACTGGCTTCCTGGGCCGGGTGGGCACCAGGTTGCTGCCAGCCGGACAGAGGGACCCTCTGCACTTCACGGACTGATGGCCAGGTGGCCTGCCCCACTGTCCAACTGGAATTGCTGCTAAAACCACCCCCTGCCCCAGGCGGCAGGGCCCTAGCCAATATTTATAGACCCTGGCCCCTCCTACCATCTCACTACCGGGCCCCAGCCTTGCCGGGGGGAAGGAGCACCCTAATTCTCCCTTCCCTCACTCTGCTGTGAGATTCCTCTGCTCCTCCCCTGTTCTGCTGGGACCCCCCTCCTGTCGCTGAGCCCCCACTCCCGTCCCCCTTCCCCCACTGTGTGAGTCCCTTCCTCTATTGCTTTGCTCTTCCCTTTCCAGTGTGTCTCCCCCTTTCTCCTCCCTCTAGTGTGTGTGGGAACGCTCCTTGGGGACAAGACCCATGCCCTGCTGTCTGAAGTCCAGGCACTGGTGCGACAGCAAGTTGGGTTGGCCGTGTGGCCCTAACAAGGCCGTGGCGGCACCATGCTGCCGACTGCCCCTTCTCCATGGCTCATGCTGTACTGTTTGTCTTTAATTTATTGTACCAAAGACGGTGTGCGGCTTCCCCTGGAGAGGCCGGAGGGGCTGCCCCGTCGGGCCTTCTCGGCACGGCCCCCACACTCGATACTGGACCTGGGGCCTCTGCTTTGGAGGGGGTGGTGAATAAAATAGTGACAGCAGCTCAGCTGGCTCCCGGTTCATCTGCCAGTGTTTTCTGCCTGTGGGCAGCCTCAAGACCTGCCTGTTGCTCCTGGTGTTGCCGCTAGCACTGGGGGGAATTGCCAGATCTTTTGGGGGTGTTGGTGGGAGGGTTGTGTGTGTGACTGGGCTGGTTAGACTGTGAGCTCCTTAGGGCGGGGACTGGGTATAATGGGGCCATGATCTCATCTGGGGCAGGGCCTGTCTCTTGGCTGCAGGACCTCAAACTCTATCTTTGTACCCATGTAAGAGTCACTACAGCTACAATGTGGCAAGGTAACTGGTGAAACCATGGGAGTAGTGTGCAGACATGGCTAAGGGACAGTAGGAACCAAATAATTCTGCCTCGTCTTATGGGTGCCATTGGTTTCTTACTTTTGCCCCTCTGCCAGCAGCTGGTGATACTTTGGCCATAATGGCAGGACAGGGCATCCTCTGCATTTGGCCAGTGAGCTGGGGAAGTCCTAGAGCTCAGGTTGCTGCTGGGTACCCTTGGGGAGTTTGATTTCCACCAAAGGGAGCATTGTCTTTGAGAGCACAGTGTCCGGTAGGTGCCTGCTGGGGGCCCGCGTTCTGGGCAGGGACACAGACCCGTGCTGGAGACCAGCTGTGATTTAAGGAGTCTGGTCAGTCCAAAGCTTTCCCAATGTGGCAGCTGGACACGTGTGCATGTTGCCAGAGGCCCTCCATTGTGTCCCGAGAACCCTATGGAGTACAGCTGCCAAGCCACAAAGCAGGTAGGTTCAAGCCCAACCTGCCTGGAGTTCTCCATCTGCCCCAGGGTATAGAAGTGCTGCCATTCTGGTGCATCATGGGAGCTGTTACATGTGGGCTGGACTGCATCTCATGATGAATTGCAGCTTAGCCTTTTGGTGAAGGGAGACAGCACGTTGGGGAGACATAGTTTGGATGCTTCGTGCCCCATTCTCTTGTGGGATATGTTCAATGGTGGTGCACTACAATCCTTCAAAAGCGGAGATTACAATTCCCAACATGAATCATGGTGCCTAAATTGAGAAGTGTGCATCATGAGAGGTGTCCTGCCAGAAAGCACACCTCATGAGGAATGAGGGTATCTGAAGTACAGTTTCCATATGTTGGCTGGCAGAGCGATGCATTGTGGGTGATGTATATTGGATGGCTCATGTGCCTCTCCTGTAGGAGACTACAGCTCCTGAGATGCATGGTGTGGTGCATTGTGGGAGAATGAAAATGATTTGCAGTTGGGGCACATGACTTAGGAGTAGTGACTGACGGAATTAGGTTTAGCTTGCAGAAGAGAAGACTGAGGGGGATTTGATGGCAACCTTCAACTACTTGAAGGGGGTGCTCCAAAGAGGAGGGAGCTAGGCTGTTCCCAGTAGTAACCGAGGACAGAACAAGAAGCAGTGGTTTCAGGTTGTAGCATGGGTGGTTGAGGTTGGATATTAGGAAAACCTTGCTCAGTAGGAGGTTGGTGAAGCATTGGAATGGGTTACCTTGAGAGGTAGTGGAATCTCCAGGTTTGGGAACATTTAAATCCCAGTTAGACAAAACCCCCTGGGATTTAGTAGGAGTGGCCATGCTTTTAGCAGGGGGTTGGACTACATGACTTTGAGGCCCCTTCCAACCCTGATTCTTTGTCTTGCCACAAAGCCAGCTCATGGAGGTGGCAGGGGGCAGCTGAACTACAACTTCCAACATGGACAGGCTGAGCCAGAGAGGTGAGTGCTGCATCGTGGAACTTGTAGCTTGACTGACTCATGCCCTCATTTTCCTCTTAGTTCAGAGGTTGGCAACCTGAAAGACAAGAAGAGCCATTTTAAAAAATTCCTTTAGTGACCAGGTGTTTTGAGAGTTGTAATGGGCGTAGCTTGCTGCAAGAGTTCTGGTCTGGGAGGGAGCCTGGAACCAGGAGTGCGAACCCACCCAGAGTCTCCCAGTGCCAAGAGGGGGTTCAGGGCTGGAAGAGGGCAGCCAAAGAGCTGCAGGTTGCTGACCCCTTTCCTAGGGGATGTACCTCCCATGGTAGTACAGTTCTCATGATGCATTGCCTTCCTTGAAGATGGGAGACTGACTCCAAAGATGCACTGTGTGGCTGAGCAAGAATGGTGCAACATGGAACATGTAGCCCTGACAAAGCACAACTCATGGAGGAAGAGGAATGTTTTCTTTGAGGTATCCTAGCTATAACTCCTATGATGCGCTGGGGCTGAGCCAAAGGGGCAAATGGTGCTTCATGGCAGTTGCACTTTGAGTGGCTCATGCCTCTTCTCAGGGGAAGTACTTTGCATAAGTAGTCTAGTGCCCATGAGGTGCTCCATCCTCTCCAAAAGAGGGGAGAGGGAGTTCATGTGGTGCTAGCATGTGGCCTGGTGCCTTGTGGGACACGTAGTCCAGCCAAAGAGCCCACTCCAGAAAGGAGAGTGGGAATGGATGCACATGAACTATGACAACATGGGGTGCTGTGTCTGAATATATATTTTTGGAGTAAAAAATATTTTTCTATAGAGTGGAGGTTCTCAAAGTTGGATGGGGGCCACAAGATGGATTCTGGTGGGGTGCCATGGCTGCTGGATTGAGAGCAGGGCTGAGCCATCCTGATGACAAAGGCATCTCACCCAGGAGGTGTTGGGGGAACCCTTTGGAAGGGAGTGGAGGTGTGGGGGGGGGAGATGTGCTCCTCATGCTGGTGCCACTACTCCCTGTAGCCACCCCTCTGCTGCTAACAGGCATTCATGATGTTTTCATGTACAGAGCAGTAGCCCCCACTGCTATGGGGCACATTTGCCAACAGCTCCTCCAGGGCTGTCCGTTAGTGGTGGGCGAAAGGAGCGATTGCCCCAGGCCACATGGTTCCGTGGATCCCCTGCTGTTCTGCTGTGGACAGGGCAGCAAGGGGCCTGAACCGCTGCCCCCACCCCCAGCTGACTTCCCCATTAGGGGGACGGGGCAAACCAGCCAAAAGCGGCGGCTGGGTTCAGTGCCCCCCCCCCCCACGCGCCTGGCCATGTGCTGTCTTTGGCTCCATGCTGTAGGCAGCAGGAAGGGGGTGGGAGGCAGGCTAGGGCCCATACTGCTGCCCCCCCCCACAGCCACACTGCTTCTCACCCCCTCTTCGCTGCCTCTGGCACAGATTTAAAGGAAGCGTGTGTGGCCACAGGTGAAGGGGAGAGAACAAGAGTGCTGAACCTGGCTCCTGTTTCTTGCCATCTTGCTGCATCCCCTGGATGGGGAATGGTGGGCACAGGGGCAAAGCAGGCCTGCTCCTCCCCTCTGGGCTGGCTGTCCCTGCCCCCCCATTATGAGGGGTATGAGTTGGGGGCCAGCAGAGGGTGATTTTCTCAGGGTCCTGCACCCCTCTTGGCATGGCCCTGCCTCCCCACCACAGACATGCAACCAGGGCTGACTCAAGGGGTGATGGCACCCTAGGCACACTATGACTTTGGCACCCCTCCATGTTTTATAAGAGAATGTATTTTTGCAAATAGATAATATTCAGTTCCATCTAATATGGCACTTCTCAAAGCCTGGCACATTAGGCAACTGCCTAGTTCACCTATGTTTGGGCCAACCCTGCATGCATCACATGTTGCCACCACATGCCTCCTGCAGCTGCCCCCTCGCAGCTGCCTGGCATGCTCGCCTGCCATTTTGCTCCCCACACTGCTGCCACTCGGGCTGGGGAGCTCAAGTGTGACATGAAAGTCCATGGGGGAGGCTCCCTTTGAAATGGTTGAGCACCATGGATCTGGAGAACATGTCCAGTCTGTCCTTGGGACAGCTCTAGTGCTGGGAGGATAGACGCTGGACCTCAGGGGAGAAGCTACTGCGAGCTGGAGTCCTGCGGGTGGTTCTTTGTCCACAGAAAGAGCAGGGGAGAAGCTCTGGGGTCCTGCAGGTACAGCCGGAAGTCTACCAGACCCTGGTTTGGCTTCAACCCACCTGGGGCCTGGTCCTTGGTAGGGCACATTTGGCAGGGCTGGGGACTGCCTGTTAGCCTAGACTAAAGAGACCAGGGCTCTGGCAGGTGGCAGCCCCCCCATCCCTAGTGCCCATGATGAGGCTTTGGCCCAGCTAGCATAGGGAGCCCCTGCCTTGGTGTGCTGGCTGAGCCAATTGTAGTGAGATTCAGCCCATGGGATTGGCGGCATTCAGTTCCCAGGCAGGGAGTGCCCTTTGGGGCCAGACACTATTCAGTGCCACCTAACCCCTGTGCTCATGGATCCTTAGCTGGAGACAGCTGGCATGAGTTCAGAGCTATGATTGAGGGGAATCAGCATTGCCCCCAGCCAGAGCCTGACCATGCCAGTCCCCATATAACCCTCATCTTTCCCAGAGCCAGACCAGCTCCATATGTAGGCCCTCTGGACCTCCCAGAGCCATGGCAGGGCCCCATATGAACCTTGTCCCCTCTGTCCCCCACTGGGTCGCCATATATCCTCTCTCTTCCTTCAGATATCAGACTCAAACACCCATCACCCCAGAGACAAGCCAAGGTCCCATAAAACCTGCCCTTGACATGGTGGGGATCCATATAACCCCTGTGTCCACCCCCTGAGGTATGTCCCGACCCTGCAAAACCTCCTTTGCCTTCAGGAGGAGAATGGTAGAAGTGAGATGGAGATTTTTGTCTGTTGGAGCAAACTCTCTAGCAAGGTGGTGCGTTTGCCAATTCATTGCCTTTGCCGTTTGTTTATCTTGCTCCCATCATGTATTGCAATTGTGACTTGCCTCCTCTCATAGGGAACAAGAAGTTTATCCTTGCCCTCGTGAGTAGCATTAAAGCCAGCCCAGTCAGGGTAGATTCTCATCCCCTGAAGCTAAGCTCAAGCTTTAGCTGAATTTCTTATAGCCCTGCGGGGAGGCCTCAGTAGAGATAGGGAGGGGTTGGGGCCATCCCATGGCTGGATCTGCTGGAAGGTTACTTCCAAGTATGACAGCAGGAACCCCCTGTGCTGGGGGTACTAGGTCATTTGTATGTGTGTAAGTGTATGTGCACGTGTGCCTGTCTCAGTTTGCAAGGAGGGACGCAGGAACCAGCTGCTACATTTTATTTCCATGGCATCTTCACCTTGCAGTGTCCCCTAGGGTCCAGGGAGGTAGACCATTTTCCTATGGGGATCCAGGCGGCGCCGCACAGTGACCATGATGGGCACAGCCTCTCTTGCGCCGGGCACAGTGGCAAACTGCAATGGAGAGGAGACAGGTCAGAAGGAAAGGCACCCCAGGGTGCTGACCAAGGATGTCCCACTCCTCATAAAATACCCAATCTCCCCATTGCACTCAGCCCCCACAGTGCATTCAGCCCCCCTCTCCTCAGAGACCCCGACATGATCCCATGCCCACAGGGGCTGATGGCTCCCCAGCTCCACTCACAGTGTAGGGGAGGCTCCAGAGCCCCGGTCCTGCTGCATTAAGGGCCCGCACACGGATTTGGTACTGGGTTCCAGGGCTCAGGTTCTGGAGCCGCTCAGGTGCACGGGCACAGAACCATTGACTGCGGGTCCCATCAGGCTCTTCCAGACGCAGCTCATAGAGGGACACACAATCACCCCCATGTGGGGCAATCCACCATAGCTGGGAGTAGAGGTTAGAGATGGGAACCAAATACAAAGACCCCTGAATCCAGTTCTCCCCGCCCTGCCAGCCTGCCTCAGACCAGAGATTTTCAACCCAGCTCCCCGACCCCAACCAAGCATAGGCTAGAGCAGTGTTTCCCAACCAGTGTGCCATGGCACATAGGTGTACCTTCAGGTCTGAGCAAGTATCCCACAAAATTTTTTGAAAAACTACTCAAAGAGCTCTGGATTGGCTCATGAATATTCATGAGTTGATTTGGAAACTATATGGTGGTGTCCCTCAAATTAATTAAAGGCAGCAAGGTGTGCCACGGCAGAGAAAATGTTGGGAACCACGGGGCCAGAGATCCCCGACCCCTCCCAACTGGGCCTAGAACAGAGACCCCCCATCCCAGAGACCCAACAGAACATGGATCAGAGGCCCTGACCCCAGCCCCCCAACCAGGCCACAACCAGAGACTCTCTTCTCTTATCTTCCTTTGAATGTGGTATTACCCTAACCTTGAGGCCCCTCAAACCAGCCAGAGACCAGCACCTCTGCAATCCCAGTACCGCCACTCCCCCTCCTGGTGACCTTCCCCTCACCTGTGCAGTGGCAGTGCCAGCAACGTGCTGGCAGAGGACAGGCGCCCGGGGAGGCTCCATGCAGACGGGGGACTCGGCCCCACTGTCAGAAGTGTCCCCATCGCTACCCTCTGGGCCTGGGGAGATGGGTGGGGGGCACTGGCAGGGGTGGCTATTCTGTGCCTTGACCTCCCGGGGCCCCCCAATGTCCCGCTGGGCCAGCAGCTCCTCCAGGCTGCAGTGCAGGCTACTGGCCCCCACCGGACCAGTCTTGGGTCCCCAGGCTGTGCCCCCTGGCATGCTGGAGCTGGCACTCTCTGTGTCCCAGGACAAGGCAAGGTCTTCTTTGGAGTCCATGGGGCTGGGGAGAGCAGGTTGCCATTAGGGCCAGCCAGATCCATGGGGACCCAAGCACCACACCACCCCCTTCTTTTGATCCCATCTGTCTGCCCACCAACCACTGCTCAAAATCCTGACTCCTGGACCCCTGAACACTGAGCTCTGCAACCCTAATGGTGATCCCCCCACTGCTAACACACCACAATGCTGACCCCAAATTCTGAGCCCTCTCAACCCCTCTCCAGTCACCATCCCAAGCCTCCCACCTCAGTGACCCACAATTCCCCATTTACTTCAGCTATGACCCCAAATGCACCCTAACTCCCAAAGAGTCACTTGGCCTTCCCCCAAACTTGTCCCAGCCCAGCTCTGGCCCCCCCTGCCCTGATCCTACCCATTCAGCACCCTTCATCTTCCAGGCCCTGCCATCCATCATCCCCCAGTCACCTGCTCTCAAGTCTGGCCCACCCCTACTTGACTGTAGACCCCAACCATAACACCCCCCACCTCACCGGAAGGGAGCCTAGCCAGCCTAGCCCCTCACCGCTGCATGAGGGCAGTCAGCATTAGCCAGTCACAACCAGGGTTCGTGTATGTTTGTGTGTGTGTGGATGGGTGTGGGTGGTGTGGGGGGTCCTGTAGCTGTGTGGCAGGGCCAGACTGGGGCTGATTTCCCCCCACCCCACCCCCCATTGTGACTTGCATGGGCCGGGCCCCACTGTGACCTGCTGGGTGACCCTGGACAAATCAACACCCCTTTTGGGACTTGAATTTGCCTCCCACCCGATGTGTGTTCAGTCAAGCTGTGGGGTAGGGGCTTTGTATCTGGGCAGCACCCAACCCGACAGGACCGTGATCCCAGCTGAGAGTCCTGGCACTGCACTGACAGCAGCAATGATGGGCATGGAGCAAATCTGCCCAGCGTGGCCGAGTGTAACCAGTGCTGCCACACCTGCCTGAAAGTCTCTTTCCCACCCCTGGGTTTTCCCACAATCCCCTGGAGCTCTGGACCTGTGGCCTGGCCATAACCCAGGGAAGAATAGTCTTGCTATTGCGAGAAATTTTCCTGACTCTCACACTGCCCTGGTGAAGTTGGCTCTGAGATCTTGCTTCTGTTCCCTTCACTTGGAGGCTGGCCTGAGTTCAAGGTCTCACCGTCCACTCTCCTGTGTGATAGGGTCCCTATAACACCACCAAGGCCAAGCCCAGGATTCCTGGGGGGCTCAACCCCCAATCTTAGAATCATAGAATCATAGGGTTGGAAGGGACCCCACGAGGTCATCTAGTCCAACCCCCTGCCAAAAAAAGCAGGACCACTCCCATTAGATCATCCCAGTCAGTGTTTTGTCCAGCTGGGACTTGAACACCTCCAGAGATGGAGATTCCACCACCTCCCTAGGCAACTTATTCCAATGCTTCACCACTCGCCTAGTAAGGAAGTTTTTCCTAATATCCAGCCTGGACCGCCCCAGCTGTAACTTGAAACCATTGCTTCTCGTTCTGCCCTCTGTTACTACCGAGAACAGTCGAGCTCCATCCTCCTTGGAGCAACCCTTCAAGTAGTTGAAGGTTGCTATCAAATCCCCCCTCAGTCTTCTCTTCTGCAGGCTAAATAAGCCTAGTTCCTTCAGTCTTTCTTCATAGGGCTTGTGCTCCAGCCCTTTGATCATTTTGGTTGCCCTCCTCTGGACTCTCTCTAATTTGTCCATGTCCTTTTTGTAGTGGGGAGCCCAAAACTGGACACAGTATTCCAGATGTGGCCTCACTAGTGCAGAATAGAGGGGAATGATCACATCCCTCGATCTGCTGGTAACACTTCTTCTGATGCAGCCCAGTATGCCATTGGCCTTTTTGGCAGCAAGAGCACACTGCTGACTCATATCCAGCTTCCCATCCACCATGACTCCCAGGTCCTTTTCTCCAGTGCTGCTATTTAGCTGATCACTCCCCAGCCTGTAGCAGTACATGGGGTTTTTTCGTCCCAAGTGCAGGATTTTACACTTATCCTTGTTGAACCTCATGAGATTCCTCTTGGCCCACTGCTCCAGTTTGTCTAGGTCTCCCTGAATCCTGTCTCTGCCCTTGTGCTCATGTAGGGCAAAATCTTGTGCTCATGTAGGGCAAGAGTTTGGGTGTCTCCACTCCGGGGTGCCCTCTCTGCACTGGATGCCTCTCTGACCCACTTATCAGTGCATATGAGTCAAAACAAATACAGTTTATTAAACAGCTGCCAGTTTAAAAAATAAGGGAAAAAAGGAAAGGTGAAAGTAAAACACCTAGTGGGCCCAGGGACCCTACAAACAGCGCCTTTGGGATGCAAGGGAAGATCAGCAACTGTTTCTCGCACATCCCAGCCCTCCTGCCCTGGCCCTGGCTATGCTGCAGGGATGCTGAGGGTCAGACACTGGCTCTGGTGATGAACATACACCCACAGATGCTAAGAGAACCCACTTCCAGGGTTGGCTCCCCCCTTCCCCCCATCAGTATCTTGACCACCTCCAACCCTGTTTGCCAGGCCCCCTTGGCTGGTGGCATCTGTGTATTGGGTTCACTTTGCTCTCCCCAGCACTCGGAGAGTTCCAGCTCTAGGCTCAGCCCCATTCTGCCTCTGCACCATCCCCACTCCCTAGGCTGCTCCTCTGGGCCCTCTCTGGCAGCTGTGGCATTTAGTTTCCCAAACCAATTTCCTCCTAAGCTATGAGCAAAAGCCCCCAGTGGCTTCACCCCACATCTCCAGTTCTCCCCGTGCCCTGGGCAGCTTTCAAACTAAAGCCCTTCAGGGCTGGCCAGGTGGCTGGAGGCAGACAGAGTAGCCTGCCCTAGATAATCACAGTGCTACTGGCCAGGCGGCTTTCTCTGTGTCCCAGGAAATGGACGTTTATTGGCTGTGGAAGGGTAGAGTCGGGGAAGGGAAAATGTGCTAGGATGGTATGCACTTCACCAGTGTCCAGGGAGCCCACAGAGGAAGAGAGGAGGTGCATGTGGAGAGATAGATAATGAGGGGTGAATTATGGGGCTACCTAGATGGGGTATGTATATGGAGACAGACAACCAGTGTCTATTATGCTGATAAATCTGTACCCACCTGTCAGGGCCCAGGGGATGCTGAACTAGTGGCAGCCAAGGTAGGGCTGAGTAGGAGAGGGCTGGGTGCCCATTTCTGGGTCAGTGTCAATAAGATGGGACCTTCACTGATTCCTTTGAACTAAAGAGCTGCATTGTTCTAGGTCTGCTGCAGATCTGGTGGATGTTTGTGAGTTCAAGGCCAGAAGGAACCTGTTATAGCCCAAGCTGGAGAATCTCCCACAGGCGTCTCTCCCTTTAGTCCAGATCTATGTGTGAATGCAAGATGCATTGTGCTAGAGTGCCCTTAACTTAACTCCGTCCCATGTGTACCCCTAACTCTGCCCCTTTGTAGATTTGAAGCCCATATTTGGTTATGAGCTAGAGCAGAGCTTTTAGAAAAAGATGGATGATTTCAGTGGAAAGACTGAGCACTGGAGTCTCTCCCTCATCTGTGTGATGAGGGATCTATCAGCCACTTTTTAATCTATTTACCCTAACAAGGTCTGGTCCATGGCTGGAGTTTGCTGGTGTTGCTATTGTACATAATTATCATGTACTAATTTTGAACCATGTGCTCAGTCATAAATCTGCATTTGTTGGTGCAACTAGGTGAACATTTTCAGGCTAAATATTTTTTCCCCCCCACCAAAATCTTGCAGATTTGGGTCAGTCAAAATAAATTTTGAATTCAAGTTGAATTTGCCAAAAAGCAGTGGGGCTGGGGCAGAAATAATCAAAATATTTAATTTAGATGTTTCCAAAAAGAAATACCTTGAAATTTTTTATTTCAAGCACCTTTTTTGTTTTGTGTTTTACTGCAATTTTAATCAAAAGACCTGAAAATGAAACTAATGCTGACAAATTTGAAGAGTTCCTTTTCAATGAACCTGACTATATTTTTTTCTTCTGACTCAGCTATCAGATGGAAAGATCAGTTATTTCCGTAGCTGTACCTCATACAATTTGCTGTCACACGACTTACAGAAATTTGTTACAGATTCAGATACTTGAAGATTTATCAACAAAACTTGTTTTCATAAAAATTATGAATTATTTAAAGCACAGCTTTGTAAAAAGGGTCAGTTCCCATGAATTGCTCAATTTGAAGTTCATGGGGGGAAGGGGGTGGGGAAGGAAGTAACATTCTGCTCTTATCAAAATGGTTAATTTTAATATTTTTAAAATGAAAAGGATTCCAGTTTTCTGACTCAGGGTGATTTTATTTTAGCACTTTAAGTGAATCAAAGTGTAAAAAGAGTTTTAAAAAGCCATAAAGCTCAAAACAGAAACAAACCCTTTAGAAATGGTCAAAATGGAACATGTCTATGCGCCCAAATCAAAAACAATATTGGTTTCTTCTTTGTCTGGTGAAAAATTTTGAGATTTTGAGGTTTTTTAAATCCTGATTTGGGCTAGAAGTTTTCAAACTAGTGAAAATATTTGGGGAATTCTGACTTCCAGCAATAACCACAACTACAGTGCAGCTCTGTGACAGTCCACTAGCTGGCAGAAATGTGCCATCTGCTGCCACTAGGTTGCAACAAATTCATATTTTTCAAAGCACTGCAAATGTTCACTTGTGTATCCCCCTGGAGACAAGGCAGTGTCATCACTCCCATGTTATAGTGTGGGTGTGAGCCCTAGAGATTTTAGACCAGGCGTCGTCAAAGTTGCCAAGGGGAGTTAGGTACTGTAAAGTGAAATTCTGGCTATATTTGACAAAACTATTGACTTCAGGATAGTGCCCCATGAAATGTGGCTCATAAATCCTTCAGCTGCTTTGGAAAACCCAGTCCTGTGCCAGGCACTGCCCAGAGATGCAGCGAAAGACAGTCCCTGCCCCAGCTTAGGTCAGTGTCCCCATTGTGCCAGGTTTTCCAGCTCCCGTTTTGGCAGGCCACCCCTGAATTCACTTCCAATTCTTCTTCCGTTCCTTTGACTCCAGATCAATGAGAAAGCTGCAGCTCTGTTCTTCTCGAGCGAATTTATCCTTGTGTCTGTATCTCTCATGGCTTGGGAAAGCAGAGAATGCTAGACAAGCCTGTAGCCTGCTCTGTCTCAAGCTTCTCTGTAGCTCACATCCCATAGTGGGATCCTTATTTCTCTACCTCGGGTTTCCCCCCAGAAATAATGGCAGAGTTGGTTTCCAGCACATTCTGCCCCATCTGGGGACAGATTAAACCCCAGGTAATATAGACCCATATTTGGGGTGCCAGCTGCTGGAGTCCTGTGACTATGGCAAAGCTAGGCTGTTGGCAGACCCAGGTTGTCTTGGTTACACTCAGAACAGCCCAGAGTCTCCCAGTGATGGGCGCAGGATCTTGGCCAGACTCGAGCCATGTTGCTGCATTGGTCACGCTCACTTCCCCTTGTCATGGTTGTCTTCACACCCTAACACCTGGAGCTAGGGGCTGTTTTTGAAATGAAAGGGCAGTGCCTGGAGAACAGCTGCTGTGTACCCGCCCAAGCTCTGCAGGGCGGCTGCTGTCATGCGATCTCTGCGCTCCCAACCTTTGCCAGGCCTCAGCCTGGGCCCAGAAATATGTGGCACATTTTTGAGCATTGCCTTTCCGGGTAAACAGCGTCAACTGCTTGGTATCAGCTCATCCCCCTGGCCACATGAGCGATGCCAATGGTGACACTGAGGGAGGGCCATGGACAAGGCCCGATGAAGCCTTTGAAGCCAGGAACAAGGCCTCATTATTAGGATTAACAGCCGTGCTAATTAGAGAGGGGCCAGCTCCTTTCTAGGTACGGGCGGGGAGGCCAGCTGGCGTCCAGCGCCCTGTAAATCCTGCCCTGGTGCCCCAGGGTGGTTGGGCGGGTGGTTAAAAGCAAGACAACTGAACCAAAGAGCGCTGGTGTTGACTTAGCATCCCAGAGAGCCGAATGTCTGGTGCTGATCCCTGGCTGGGTAAGGGATGTGAGTCTCGTTATTGAGGGGAGAATGGGAAGGGGCGTGGGAATCTCTGGGCTGTGGGAGGGGTGGAATGAGTTGCCCCACCTGCACACATTCAGCAGGGCAGCTGGGCGTACAGAGGCTGTGTTGACAGGATCTGAGCTGGCAGCATGGGGGAGTGTGTGTGTGTGTGTGTGTTGGTGGGATCCCAGATCTAACATTCCCTGGCCAAGAATATGCCCTGATCTTAACCCTTTGAGCAGGGAACCCAGGTAGAGAGAGAGAGAGAGTGTGTGGGTGTGTGGTAATATGGGATTATTTAATCTATCATTTATAGTCAATCTCAGCTCCTTGGAGAAATGTGTGAGGGGATCTACCTATATATCTATCATCTATCTATCTGGGATGACGGGAGAAGAATGGAGAAATGGGGAGGAGTGTATATGAGATGAGTGTCTTTGGGGTGGATAGATGCGGAAAGATGGATGGATGGATCATGGAAGAGGTGGTGTGTATGGCAGAGGTGGGCAAACTATGGCCTGTGGCCATATATGTAGAGCCCCACATGGATACAAATATGTGGATCTGCATCTGATCTGCATGCGTATGAAATGGCCTGCAGATTTCCACATTGCATCTGCAGAGGCAGATACTGCAGATATAATATGGATATCCATGGATTTGCAGGGCTCTAGTATCAGTAGTTTTAAACCAGAGGCTTTGTTTTTCTGCAAGAAATGGTCCATGCTGGATATCCACATTGCCTCTGTGGGTGCGAATAGCTGCAGATATAATGTGGATATGGTCCATCTGACCCTTTCATTTGGTGCACTAGTGCCCAACTGGTGGGCCTGGTGTGTGGCTGCCACAGCCACTCCCTGTTTGGGCATGGAGGCCTTGCCCCTTGCTAACCATACAGCCCAGGCAGGGTCTTGGCCAGAGTGCGGTGGCTGCTCCCTCTTCCTTGCTCCAGCCCTTCCTCTTGTGGGCGGGCCCAGAGTTGTGCTAGGGCAGTGGTTTTCAAACTTAAGAGTTGGGACCCAGTACTGGGTTGCAGACCTTCAAGCACTGGGTCACAGGGCCCCCTGCGGCTTCCGCCAAAAGACTGGAATGCATTGCTCAAAGATGTAATTTTGGGCCACAGGTATAAACGATTTTTTTTTCAACTGGATCCTGAGAAAAAAGTTTGAAAACCACTGCTCTCGGGGAGCACAGTGGCCGGTCCCCAGGGAAGCAGGGTCCATTGTGTCCATCTCTCCCTTGCTGGCTCCACCCTTTCCCCCCATGGTACTAAAAAAAGTGGGGAGGGGGGAACAAACAAGATAGCTAGGCAGTGCAAAAAAATTGGAAAAAAGTGAAAAAATGGGACCCCTCCATTCCTGGCTCCCTACATTTCCCACAAGCTATTAAAAGAAAAACTGAAGGAAAACAAAAGTGGATGGGGGGGGGGGGAGGTGGAAAAAGTGGAAAAAACTGCAGAGAAGAAAACAGTGCTAAAAACAGCACAAAAAAAGTGGACTGCAAAAAACTGCAAAAAAGCATGCAAAAATAGTGCACAGTGTTAAAAAAGAAAATTGGACAGTGAGTAGGTTTTATGTTTAATTTATATATGTGTACGTTAACTGTAATAGGGTGGGAGACAAGTGAAGGACGTGGTGCGGTTGCTCCCCCTCCAAGCCCGTCCCCTTCTCCTGCCTTTCTCCCACTGCTTGTGGCCTGTCATATGGTAGATATGGTCCTCAGGCCTAAAAGTTTGCCTACCCCTTGTCTATGGGATGCATGGAAGGAAGGAGGGTTGTATATGGGGCAGAGGGATATATGGATGGAAGGAGGGGTGTATATGGGATGAAGGAAAGGATGGATGGGTATGTAACAGATGGAGTAGGGTGTATACGGGATGGAGGGATGGATCTCCACCCAACTGCTGACTCCTGTGTGGCCCACAGCCTTTGCCAGCTATGTAGAGGATGGGCTGGGCCATGAAGATGGACTTCCATCTCCTGAACAGTGTGGCTTGCCCCCAAGACCAGTTGCCAGGAGGCTCAACAGTCAGGCCTAAAGTCCCAGTCAGGTGACAGTGGGTGGAGCCTATGGGGAGTGTACCCGGTCAGTTCCCTAGAAGTGATGCAGCTTTTCCATGTCCCCCTCCAGAGCCACCAGCCCCGCAGAGCTGGCCATCACCACGACTGACCCCCATGAAACTGCTGGGCCTTGTGCTGCTCCTGGAGACTGCAGGTAAGTGTATATTTGCATGTATGTATGTGTGTGTGCTTACACAGTCATGTGTTAACATGTCTGTTCCTGCACCTCTATGACAGAAAAACAAACAAGTTGTTCTGTGGCACTGAAAAACTAATACATTTATTTATTGCATGAACCGTGGAAGAAAATCCTACTTGTGTGCGGCTGTACGCATGTGTGTGCATGTGCAGGAGTGTGCACACATCTGGTAGTGCATGTGCACATATTTTAAGATGTGTTTGTGGATGAGCATGTAAATGTGCTTTTGTATGTAACCTGCTAGGGTGGGCTCAAATTCATTCAATTGCCCCTCTCCAGTGCCTCACAGAGAAAACCCCTGATGAAAGCAACTGGAGAGCCAGGATACAGTTGTTAAAAGGACTCACAGCAAAGACTGCTCAGAGTTTCCATCCTACATTAAACTATTACTCAACAGAAAAGTAACAATGAACTTTATTAACTAACTAAACACACCTTATCCTAAAGAACCATAATACATTTAAACAAAACAGTAAGAAACCCAAGAGTCCCAAAGTTCAGGTGGAGTCACCCTTATCTCAGTTCCAGTCTTTTAAGTCCTTGGGGCTTGAATGCAGAACGAAAGCAATCCTCATCCTCTCTAGCTGCAGGAATCTTCAGGCAGATGCCATGCAGTCCTTTCCTCCTCCTGTGCAGACAACACCATGCAATCAAGTCACTGGCAATCCAGCTCTCAGTTCCACTGCAGACAACTCCCCTGCAAAGCAGTCAAAAGCTGGGAGAAAACATCCTGCAGTCCACTCCTGCTCAGCTCCTTTCACTGAGTCCCTTAGCCAATGTCCTCTGCAGCTCTCTGTTTGATCCTCTCCAGGCTTCTCTTCTCAGGCTTCTCCCTGGGCATGTAACTCCAACACAACAATAAAACTTGTGGAGCATGCTCAGTGTGCTCCCTCACCCTCTTACCAGAAGATTCTGGTTTCTGGGCTGCAAAATCTGCCCAGCAACGTAACCCAGCCATAAGGGTCCCTAAAAGAGATTGCACCTTTTTAGGCACGTGGGTTACATGTACATATGTGTTAGTGTGCATGTTTCTGTGTCTGTGCATGCACATGAATGTGTGCATATATTAGTGCGTCTTAGGGTGACTTGTGAATACTTGTTTAGAAGTGGGGGCTGTTTGTGTATGCCTGAGGCTGGGATTGTACGCATGTTCTAGTGTGCATGGGGGTTAATCTGGGGGGGGGGGGTTGTGTGTGTTGGAGTTCTAAGTTTGTGTGTTTATGTGAGTATGTGTGTTGGGCAGAGGAGTTGGAGTTTTGTATGTGTGTGCACCACAGTTTTCTAGAACCCCGAGGATACATGTGGACCCTGGCTAAACTCACACTGTCAAAGGACAAACTATTTCATTTGCCTCCTTTGCATCCTGCTGTCCTCTCCGCTGGGCTCCCCCTGGTCCCCTAGGCCTGCAGTCTACTCCCAGCCATGGGTGCCTTCATCCTCTTCTGGCAGGGCCAGATTAAGACATGCTACGGCCCTAAGTTATGTCAAGGTTCAGAGGCCCCATACCATAAAAAATAGAGAAAATAAGTGTATTACCTTATAACGACAGGGTAATGAAAAAGTAACTGATAAATAATTATATTTGCATATATACATAGGCAAAGATGCAACAAAAACAATTAAAACAAACATCTTGCAAAAAGCCTTATTTGCATTATCAAATACCTTATGATAAATCTTCTTAGTTATCTCTGACATATTTAGAGGACCTTCATAATATGAGGCCCTAAGCCATGGTTTACTTGGCTTGTGCCTAAGTCGGCACTGTTTTCTGGCAAGCTTGGCTCATTGGCGTCTCCATCTTACAGCTCCTCTCTAGCTCAACCATCAACTATGGACTGGACATTTATAAAGAGAAAGAGTTAAGGAGCATACAGGTGAAGGGGTGGAGTTAAGGGCACCCCAGCACTAGGCCAGTGGCGGCTTTTGGGGTAGGCAAAGCAGGCAGCCGCCTAGGGCCCCAAGCAATAAGGGGCCCCATCTTCAATTTGGTGGACAGAAATGAAAATATAGAAAAATATAGAAATTGTTCCCATCTAGCAGAGCTAGTAGGGCTGAAAGCCTAAGCACTTTTCACTCTTGGCTCATCGAGGCAAGCTATCATTAGGATCTATGCTTTGTCTGAAATGCAGATTTCACCATTCTCTGCCCATCACCTTCACATTGACATGCTAAAAAAGCAGGAGCAAGCAATAGACAGCACAACAGCAGGAATTTCCAGTGGCCTCAGCTTTCAGTTCCTCAGTGTGGCCATTTATTCTATTTTTTAATTTTGTGAAATATTGCCTTTTCCTTTTCTTTTTTACCTATTTTTTTGCCTTTTCCTTTGACTTTGTGACAATTTTTACTTAGCCTTTGTTTATCTCAGGTTACCAGGTAGGGCCATATAGGCTGCTAGTAAGTGCTTCTCTTAAGCAATCATTACACCTGTGGGTGATATCTGTGCTATATGTCTTTCTTTTGGTAAATAATTTTTTAGCTTCTGTACTTAATATTTTTGAGGGGGCCAGAGTCTTATAAACTTGAGTACTTCACAGAATTTCATGGAAATTTAATGTTTTTCATTTATAGGTACACACTAGAAACCTTCTTTTCACTTATTTTTATTATAATTATTTTTATTAAATGTCTACTGCACATAAACCCAAGCCTATATGAAAAATTTATAAGATTTGACTGCCAAAATTTTAAATGTGGTATTTTAGTTATTTTTGACCCATCATTAATGTTACCACTTTTTATTTATTAATTAATGCTCATACTTTTTAAAAATTTTTAAAATGTTCACTTTAACTTTGTAGTTCAGAATTAGCTCATTTACGTTAAGAGAAAGATGATCAACTTCAAGCTTCATAATGGGAAGATCTTTAAAAAATATCATACCCCGGAATAATTTACAAGTTCCAGAGGGATAGTCAACTTAGGTTGACAGGAATGGCGCTACTGTTTATGGCACCCACCTGCAGCGCAGCAGACACTGGTGTAGATGACTGGCATTGCAGGGGAGAGCAAGGGTGCGGTCCCCATTTTGGTGCCCCTCAAATGTCGGTGCTCCTCTGCAACCCTCACCCGGCTGACTGGGTTGCACTGGCCCTGTAGTTTGGTTCAGCAAACAAACAAGGAGTCCTGGGGGTGGTATGGGGTAGTTAGGGGTGCAGAGGGGACTGGGGCCACAGGGAAGGTAGCAGCATGGGGGCTGATAGTGGGCCTTTTAGGGGGCCCCACGATGGGCCTTCGCCTCGGGCCCCCAATTGCCTAAGGATGCCCCTGCACTAGGCTGGAGGCAGGGCTCCGTAGGGGAGGGTCTCTGACCTGAGCTCTGAAGGAGTGATAGGCCTGAGGGGATCAAGGCCAGACAGGGACTCTTGGCTGAGTCTGGCCAGTGCTTGGCAGCCTTGATGGATGATCATAGCTGGGGTCTGTGCCTCTGCTCCCTCTCCCTGCACCCAGCCCCTGCTCACACAGCCCAGCCCCTGCTCTTCAGTCTGCAGGGGGGACATATCTGCCGATATACCTGTGTCTTCTTTTTCTAGCTGCAGCCCAGGGTGCCGTGAAATTCAAAGGCCACCCGTGCCACCCCCACTCCCAGCCCTGGCAGGCAGCCATCTACGGAGACTCCAGGTACAACTGTGGAGCCACCCTCATCAGCAGCAAGTGGGTCCTGACAGCAGCCCACTGCCTGAGTGGGTAGGTGAGCCTGAGTGCAGGGAGGGTGTTGGGTAGGATTGGGTTCTAGCCCCCTCCTTTCAGCAATGGGTGCAGACTCAGGCAGTGTCACCATGTCAGTCCCTTCCCCCAGCTTTTCTCCAAAATCCCAAGGGCTAGAAATGCCGTTTCTTTTAAAACAGAAAGTTGAGATTCTGCCAGATTGAGGCTTCTTGAGACCTGAAGTCAGTGTCCTGCTAAGTGGTTGGGTTAAAATCCTGCTCTTTGCTTCCCTGCAGCCCCATCCACGTGCGCCTGGGGAAGCACAACCTGCATGCCCACGAGGAGACCGAGCAGTTCAAAACTGTGGCCAAGGGCTTCATCCACCCTGACTACAACTGCACAGACCACGACAACGACATCATGCTGCTCAAATTGCAGACACCAGCCAGGCTCAACCGTTATGTGCAGCCGCTGGGCCTGGCCTCCCAATGTGCAGAGTCGGGCGAGCAGTGCTTGGTGTCAGGCTGGGCCAATACCATCAATTCCCAAGGTGAGGGGTGGGGAGGGAGGCTGTTGCCAAGCCATAGTCACTAGGCCAGGGGAAAGAGGACGCTGTGGGTGCAGGGTCTGGCTGAGGGAGATGGGTGAGTCAGAGGGATCAGAGACATCTGAATAATGTTTGCAGACTCTTAGTCCTGCACCGGCCACCTAGGAGCTTGGGCTGGTAGCCTTCCTTCCTTCCTTCCTTCCTTCCTTCCTTCCTTCCATGCTTTCCAGCTTCAGTGATTCAGTTCTTTGTCCAGGGACTTCGACTGTTCACAGTGATTTCTCCATGCACCATCCTTGGCTTTGTGGTTGTTCCCCTGTGAAACAGGGTGAGTTAGCCTTTAGGGTGTGTGTATGTCACACTGCAGGGCCAATCTACAGGGTGGTCATCAGGGTGGTGGGAGGCTGAGCTCCAGGGAGCGACATGGCCATTGTGTGCTTGCTACTTGGATTTTACCCATTTCCAGCACAAGCCATAATTGGAGGGGAAAGAGGGCAGATTATCCTCTTATCTCTTGCTGCCTGGTTCTCACATGTTCCATCTTGGAGATGGGACATCTGGTTAGATGGGCCCAAGACTGATCCATCCAGTCTGTGCCTTGGCACCTGCTAGCCATGAGCTGTCTGAACCATCCAGGCCATGCCTTGGTGCCTGCTAACCATGGGCTGTCCATCTCTCTCAGAAAACATTCCTGTCATCCTCTATTGCACCACAGTCTACACTATCTCTGGTGAGCAGTGCACGGCCAACTATCCCAGGCACGTCAACGGGAATATGCTGTGCGCTGGCTTGAAGGGCGGGGGCACAGATTCCTGCGAGGTGAGGGCGCATGTGATGAGCAGTGCAAGGAATTGATCTATGGGGGCAAAGGGGTGCCTCTGGAGGGTCACCAAATGGGTGAGATGGGCAGTGCAAGAGGTTGGTGTGTGGGCTCAAGTGGTGTCTCTTGGGGGTCACAGAAGCAGATGTTGGTGAGGGGGTGAGTGTAAAGGGCTGATCTGTGGGGTAAGGGGGCATCTCTGAAAGGTCACTGAGAGGGTAAAGGGGTGGTGGAGGGTGCTGGTCTGTGAGGCATGAAGGCTTCTTTGGAGGGTCACTGAGGGGGTGGTGCAGAGGGCTGGTCTGTGGAGAAAGGCCCATCTATTGCAACCTTTTATGAACTATCCTTGTTTTGCTGACACTTTACCTGTGGTTTCTCAGGGCGACTCGGGTGGCCCACTGGTGTGCAACGGGAAACTACAGGGCATCGTGTCCTGGGGTGATGTGCCTTGTGCCTCCACTTGGAAACCCGGGGTTTTCATGAACATCTGTAAATACCACGACTGGATCCTGGCCACCATGTGGGCTAACTGAGCCCCTCCATTTGTTTGGGGCTGGGACCCCAGAATAAACCAGGAGCTACTCCCTTGAACCTCCATGTCTACTTTTCCATTAATTTCCTTTTTTAAAAAAATTCTGCTAGATGTCTTCAGTTCCTCATTTTTTTATGAAAACCAACCATCCAAAATTTCTGTCTCAGTTTTCATATAACTGGCCCCCTCCCCAAGTCTAAAACGTTGTCAGAGGAGAGGAGGCATTCCCTTTCACTTTCTCTCCTAAAACTTTACGTAGACATTTTCCACTGGGAAAAAATCATGAAGAAGCCAAAAACCAAAGGAGGAATTGCCTTGCAAAAAATAAAAAAAAAATTTTTGGGAAACATTTTGATGGCTAGGTTGTCTTTGAAAAGGAGAGTGAAGGGTTTTGAATGCAGGAAAACCCTTCCACTGGAAAAAAGAGGAAAAAATAACATCTATTTTTTAACTGGAAAAATGGGGTAAGAAAAGGTTGAATGTGACAAAATCTTATTTTTCATAGAAAAAAGGGGAAAACAGTGAAAAAAAGTATTTAGTTTTTTTTTAAAAAAACTGGAAAAATGGAGTAGAAAAAGTGAAAAAATCTAATTCAACAAAAATATTTTTTCTTGAAAAGTAGAATAAAAAGTAGACATTTTTGAATGTAACAATCTTTTCTACTGGGAAAAAGGAAACTAGTGAAACACTTTGTACTCAACAAAACCTTTCTTTACTGTGAAGAATGAAATTTTGTATGTAGCCAAACCTTGGGGAGTGCAACAAAAAACTTCTTCTCAGCAGAAAATCAGGTATAAGGTGTTTAACAAATTTCAAACACGCAAGCACGCGCGCGCGTGCACACACACACACACACTATTACCTTTTCCTCTATTTTTTTTCTAAATTTTTATTTTTTACAGTAAGGAAACATGAGAAAAAACTGACGTTTTCTCTGCTCATCTCAAATGAAAATTATGGATTTATTTTCCTGCAAAATATTTTATTTTGGAATGTTTTAGTGGGGGTGGAAATGAAAAAAAAATCAAAGGAAAATAATCTTTTTTCTCATGAAAAGAATTGTTCATTAGAGCTTTGTAGATTCCAAGGCTGAAAAAGCCCATTCTGCCCATCTAGTCTGTCTTTCTGTGTCACACCAGCTTGAGAACTTCCCACAAGTAATTCTTCAAGCAGCTTTTCGATCTAGAACATCCAGCTGTTAATAACGAATTATCAGTAATAGAGCTCCTGGGGAAATTGTGCCCATGGTTAAATACTCTCACCGTCAAAAATTTGTGCCTTCTTTCCAGTCTGAATTCATCTAGCCACAACTTCAAGGTATTGGATCATGTTACAACCTCCTGTGCAAGACTGAAGACCCTATTATTAAATGTTTGTTATCTGTGTAAGTACTGATAGATTGGGATCACATCATCCTTTAAACTTCTCTTTGTTAAACTAAGGACACTGAGCTCCTGGAGTCTCTTGTTATAAGCTAGGATTCCTAAATTCTAAAACATCCTGATGTTTTATATATGCTACTATACATGCCCCTCCCAAAAAAGTACCCTGATTTTTCACACTTGCTGTCTGATCACCCCCTCTAAGGAGTGGAAGGTTGAGGATTAGCCTGCAATTTGGGATGGCTGGGATCTCATCCCTCATTCGCTGCAGGATTCCCAGCAGACCTTGGGCGAACAGCTGCGTCTCCATGCCAGGATTCATCTGCCTCTGGGATGCCTCCTTGTGACTGGATCTGGGGGTTAGCACTGCCTGGTCAGGATTGTGTTGTGTCCTTTCTTGTGTTTCATGATGTGTGGGGGCTCTCACTCTTCATGATGCCACTTGGCTTGGCCCTCCAGCCAGGTCGCTGGCCTTTTGCCCTGCTTGGGACCTGAAAGCGTCTCCCCTCAAAGATCCTTTCTCAGTTTGCTGCCTGGATAGCACTACTTCCCCAGGGGCTGGTAGAGGAATGTGGGTCCACTTGTGACTCTGGATTATAGATCAGGGACCCTCAAATCAGTGGGCTGAGTCTTCACTATCCAAATTTAACTGCTATTTCCCCAATCTTTTTCCTTCTCCACCATCTCTCAGGGGGAACACTTCTCTAACAGCCGGGGTCCCAGGACTTCCTTTCCCCTGAGTTGTCTTCTTTTCCCTCCTGGAGCCCAGAGACTGCCTGTCCAACTTCTACAGCACAGCCCCCTTCATCTCATCAGCTGCAGGGCCCTGTACCAGCCCTGCCTGTTCCTGCTCCCTCCTACAAGCAGGGATGGCTCACCAAGCCTAAATTCTCAAGTTAATAACTAGTCCTTTTTGTGACCCAGAAACACTTGCCAGGCTAGCATGAGAGGTGGGGGGAGCTTGCTGCCATCACTCTGTCCCTCAGTTTCCCTATCTGAACAATGGCAATACCAGCCCAGCCATACCTGCCAGTTTACGAGGAAACAGGCATGACAGATGGAGGTAGCAGATGGTCCAGCCATGGGGAGCAGGTAGACCCCTAAATGCAACAGTGCTCACCAGTTTACAGGTTCCACCCCAGAGCACTGTTCAGCCCACAGCACATAAGTCTGGTTAAAGCAAAAACAAAAAAGCAAAAGCATCGAGAAAAAGCCAGTGGAATTAATGGAGACAATCAAAGGCTGTGGAATAAAATAAAACCATCACACACTTAACCAACTAGACATTTCCCTGGCTAGAATGTGGCTGCCACCAATGACCTGGAACTAGCCATGCCTCTCCATTCATAAGACAAGCTAACTGGCAGCTTGCCCCTGGGAGAAGGATAATAGGTGTACCCCTGTGCATTGACAGACTGGACTGATTCCTTGATTTTAGTCATCATTAGAGCCCTGCAGATCCTCAAGTATCCACACCTGCTGCAGACCCATTGCTGCGGACTGACCCGTGGATGAGGATTCTATCTTTATCTTCCCAGGGTGCGATCCATCCCTGCAGCTACTACTCTGATCTGTGTCAGCAGCACACAGGGGAATGAGAAAGTGCTCCAAACAATCCTAGCTGAGCTCTGATTGTGGTCTGCCAGCCAATCAGAGTCTCAGTCACAGCAGGCTGGGGCTTGGTGAGTCACTGCTCACTGTCAGTCAGTCAGCATGATGACCTTGGATTGATTTATTCCACATGACTTCCCTACCCACTTCTTCCTTTTCTGGTTTGCAGTTTGCTTGCCATGCTGTCAATCACAGATATCATCAGTGGCCAATGAAGAACAGGAAAAAGTAGGCGTGACCCATGTGGAAAATGAGCCGATCAAATGCTAAAATGCTGACTGAGCAAAGCTTGGTTGTGGATGCAGTTACAAATGTAGATAAAACCTGGCATGCGGATTACAGACTGGATTCATACTATCATTGAGTGGATGCAGCTCCACCCAGCCTCTGTCTGTGGTGCCCACCTGCTGTAGGTTGTGTGAGCTCTCATTGGCTTAGCTGTCTGGATTAGCCAGCTGCTTTGTGAGCACACTGGTGGATAGATACCCATGTCCAGCAGGCACCTAGTGATCGTCAGACCTGGCAAGCTGGTATAAGACTGCAGACAGCAGCTGGTGGACTCAGACTGGGAAGCACAGCAAAACAATAGTTGCACTGGCTCCCATTTCCCCGTGTTGGCTGCATCAAGGCCCAGGAGGTTGGCAGAGGTGACCATGTCCAGCATGCTGCTTGAGGCCTCAAACCTCTCTGTCAGGGTCAAGGACTCAGGGGTTGAAATGGAGAAAGCATTCGGGGGGGGGGGCTCTCAGCTGTGTCTGCCCTGGGGGGTTGCTTACAAGACCCTAACTGGTAACAAGACGTCTGCACAGCATGCATTTGACTCATTTCATGGCCAACCCTAAGGGGTGCCTTTGACTATCCCAGCCAATGGTACCTTCCATAACCCATGTGGATGGGATATTCTTTTTAGGGTCCTATGTGGGATGGACTTGGGAACAGGGCTGGAACTAGGTATTCTGGCACCCAGGGCAAGCAGCTCCAAAGGTGCTCTCCCCCAACCTGGGCCCAGATCTGACTCAGGGCTCAATCTATTCCAGTGGCAGGGACCTGGATCAGGCCCCAGCCGCTGCCAGTAAGCAGAAGGAAGCTAGACCTGTATCCAGCTGCCTTCTGGCAGCGGCTGGGGTTCCATGCTGACTGGGGACAGATCTGGCTCTCTGCCACTTACCAGCAGTGGCTGGGGCCGGATTTGGCTCTGTGCCACTGAAATGGATTGGTTGCTAAATTTTAGAGGGCGCAGGGGACAGATCTGGCTCACCACAGCAGCTGGGGACAGAACCAGCTCCTTGCTGCCCCAGCTGCCATGCAGAGAGCCCCAGCCGGTGGTGGGGAGCCGGATCCATCCCCAGGCACTGCAAGAAGTTGCATCCGTCCCCAGCGGGGAGCCTTGGGCGCTGCCGGAAGCAAGTGCGCCAGAAGCTCCAGGTGCCAAATGGATCAGGTTACCCACTGCCGACTGGGACTCTCCGTGTGGGGAGCCAGATCCATCCCTGACACCTGAGGCTTTGCCCCCATTGTCCTGGTCTAGTTACATCTCTGCTCAGGGACATACCATCCAATAATGTCTTCTGCAATCCACTGTGGGCGGGATCTCCTTTTTTGGTTCTTAATTGGCAGGGCTTGTGCACAGCCCAGCCAATGGCATCTTCCATAGTTCCCTGTGAGCTGGGTCTTCTGATGGCATGAGTGGGTGGAGCTGGGGTGATGGGTGAGGCTTGGTAGAGTTCCCACCCACTTTGATGCTGCCTGCAGGACTTTCCTAGCAATCATGGAGGGTAGGGGGTGGTGTAGAACACCAGTGTAAGACTCATTTGCTATGGCTGGTCAGATTTGACTTAAATGTACTTCAAGTGGGCCGTACATACCATAAATCGAAATTCTGAGGCATTCTTGCAGTATCGCAAAGTACTGTGTATGTGAAACTGTGCTCCACAATACCTCTCGCTCTGTTAGGGACAGAGTGTGGTCTCACAGAGCACGGTCTTGCATACTCATTTCTCCGTGATGTTGCAAGACCTGACACTCTCATGGCATCGCGAAGCACTGTGTATGCGAGACCACTCTCTCTCTTTCTCTGTTAAGGAGAGAATGTGGTCCCACAGAGTGCAATCATGGACTGGATGGGCAAGGCTGGCTTGAGGGGCTGTGGCACCCCGAGCCGGCTTTTGGTTTTGTGCCTTCCCCTGCCCCACGTGAAACCCGGCCGATACTCTGGCCGGCTCGCCCTGCCTTCAGGGTGGAGAACAGCTGGCCCAGGGGTGGAGGCCGGGCTCTGCTCTCTGACCCTTCCCCTCGGCCTGCTCTTCCTCCCTAGGGGCAGGGAGGGCCAGTTTAGAGACAGGGCAAGAAAGCAGAGCCTACCCCCTGGGCTGGCCTGCTATGTCCCCAGGGGCAGAGTGGCTGGCTCCGGGAGGGATGAAAGCATGGCTCTGGCTTCTGAGCCGGCCCGCCCTGCCCCCCCATGCAGCACTACAGTTACCCCTAAGGTGGTGGCACCCCAAGCCACTGCCTTATCAGCTTATTGGTCGAGCTGGCCCTGTGGATGGAAGAGGTTTGCAGGCCACATTTGGCCCATGGGCTGCACTTTTGACACCCCTAGTGTAGAAGAAATGGCCCACCCTTGAGTCCATCCAACAGTTCTGAGAGAGGCCTGAGACAGGGGCTAGCTGTGCCCTCCCGAGCTGTCCAAATCCATGTGTATGGGAATGTCATTGCAGCATCAGCCCAGCCCAGCCCTGTTCAATGAAAGCCATGTCCTCCCCACCGCTTCTTCCTGTAGCTTTGCTCTGCATCCATCATGTCCTGTATCCATTGCTCTCTGGGTGTTCATAGATCCATAGCTCTCCATCCAGCCTGATCTGCCTGTGTAGCACCAGGCCAGAGAACTTTCCAGTGGCATCGCTGGGGGGGCGCTCCAGGGTCTCAGCCCCCTTAAAACTCAGGGCCAGCACCTGAGTAGTGCACCCTAAAACTGCACAAGGGAGCACTGTCACGCCCCTGGGCAGCTGGCAGCCGCAGCCTCTACCTGGCCTGACTGCTCTGAGCATGCTCTCCCTCTGGTGGCCAGGTAAGGGAGCTGGGGGGAGTCCGGAGGTGGGCATGCCAGCCCAGCGGGGAAAGGGTTAGGGGGAAGGGGTCGGCCCAGGGTAGCGGGATCCAGCAGCAGGACTGGGGGGTTAAGGAAGGGCTTGGGGGGTGGTCGGGGGGTTTGGAAAGGGCTTGGGGAACCAGCAGGGGGGCAGGTGGGAAGGGAACTGATTGGGGCCCTGGCAACCAGTGGGGGCTGGGTCCCCCCTAATATTTAAGTCTAGCAACACCCCTGGAACCTTCACCAGGGCAGGGATCCCTGTCTGCAGCCCGTGCAATGTTCCTCCTCCAGCAATCTGGACTTGTGCAGCTGTGTCACCCCAATTCTCCACTCCAGGGCTCTGATTATTTTTGCGTGAACTCCCACTCCTGGCTGAACTCAAGCCCAGCCTCCTGCATCTAATTGCTCACTCACCCAGTGGACAAGTGCGCTCATTAGTCATGGAGGGGATAGACCCACCCCCAGCCCAAGATGCAACCTTGGGAACTGTTTTGGCCAGAGCCGCTTGTAATATTTTGAAGTTCCAAAGGGGCAGCCGTGTTAGTCTAGTTCTGTAAAACAAACAAGGAGTCCTGTGGCACTTAGTCCTTGTTCATAATAATTTGGGTTTTCTTAGTAATAGATATGGTAGGTTGGTATAGTAATAGATGAGGTAAAACCAGTCTGGCTGGTTTTCAGTTCTGTCTAAATAAACCCACACATTTTGAGCTCCTCATTGTGTGTCTGTTTCTAACATGTTTTTGGGCATAGAGACCTTAAATAACACTGCTCCCCCTTCCCTCCCAGCTCCACCTATTCCTCTTATGGGCAGGCCCAGCAGTCCTGCACTTCTGCCCTGCCCCCTGGGCCACCTGGTCCGTCCTCAGGGGTGGGATGGGGCGGGCCAGCCCCTGTTCGCTCTGCCCAGGGGATGGGGCTGGCTGACCATATGGCCCTGGCAGGCTGCACTGAGGGCTGCGTGCCACCTGGTTTGCCCCTGGGGTGGCAAACTGGATGGAGTGGGACTGGGGTGGGTGTGCCGTCTGGCTCCAGGCCCCCCCCCCCGAGACAGCCCACCCACAGGGTGCCATGCTGTGGAGTGGGGCCCATGGTGAGCCCCAGTTGGGGTGGGGGGCCTGCAGTGGGTGGCAGCCTTGGACCCTGGGCCAGTTAATCCTGCCCTGGATGGCTGAGGTTCTGTGGCGTGCGTTGTGCAGGAGCTCAATCTATGTCAGTGTTTCTCAACTGATTTCCACAGAACACCAGTGCTCTTCGGACACAGTGAAGGTGTTTTGTGACTGACCCCGACCTCTCCCCATCGTGGGGGCAAGGGAGAACTGGCGAAAGTTAATGCGTGCCTATGAACTTTAAAATGCCCCAGTCACAGCAAAGGTTCCAGGTACACATTGACAGGAACCTTACTCCAAGAACAGATAAATCTACGTTAATTATGCAGGCCCAAAATTCCCATTAAAACTTGAGTAGTAGCATTTTCGGTTTTAAGTCGTGCATGATCATGACGTATGTATTTTTTAGAAATACACATACATTTTAAAAATTGTATTTAATTCAGGTTCCTGGATTGTTTTTGCACAAATGTGTAGAACATAGATATTACAAACATTACAGCTGGTGTACACCACTGTTTTGAGAAAGTCTTCATCAGGTGTTCTGCATGTAGTAATTAATACCTTTAGGCGTTCCCCAGTCCACGCAAGGTTGGAAGACTCTGGCCTAGATGATTATGGGTGCTCCCTTCTGGCTCTAAAATCTCTGCAGCTATTAGCTTCAGTTTCCAAACACTTGACCCTTTTTTTCTAATTCTGAACATTTTTAGTTTTTTTTTTTAAACCCTTCTTTTTAAAAAGCACATTCCAAAAAGGGAAATGTTGCTTCTAAACCAAGCTGCTCACTGGAGAAAAAGTGGACATTTCAATTATGTTCTGATTTCTTTTTAGGTGTCTTCTGATAGAAAGAAGTTGGCAAAATTGACACAAATTTGTGAAATGTTTCTGTGGGGCCAACTCTCCATATGGGGGGTCCGGTAAAAGTGTTGATTAAACAATGTCACCTAACGCTAATCCTGGCCTCCAGGTACCACAGCAACACCCAGGATCACTAAGCATGCCACAGGACTCCTTGTTTATTTTCCTTGGAAATCACTTTGGCAGTAAGTAAAATGACCTGGTTTATGGCCTGCTGGAGGCAAGGCATTTGTTCCACTCAACGAGTTGCTTTGATGTTGGAACTGGAACAGTCCTACTGTGTCATAATTAAAGTCTTCCTAACGATCCACGCCATTTATGAAGCACTGAGCAACTTCAAAGTCTGTTGCAACCACCATTAAGCTAGGGACATCTGCTTTTGAGAGGACTGCAACCAATGGCCAGTGTTGCATTCTGAGTGAGTCAGGCAGTTCTCCCAGAAGCTGAGGCTGCTGATTTTGCATCCCCTGTTTTATAGCTTCTGGAATGTGAAAAGCAACCCTGTCACATGGGGAATTCTGGGGTATCAATGGAGCCCCTGAGTCAGAATACAGCTTGAGACAGTGCCTTAAGAAATGATAAGGGACTAAATGGTTGAGGGAGGCCAGTTTCAAAGTAAACAAGAACCAGTGTTTGTCTTCACAGGGAAGTTGGCCTGGGGGTTGATGCTTGACTGGGCCCAGCAAGATCTCATGTCAATCTTTTCTTTTTCAGAATCTATGTGTGAACGTGGGTATTCATGTCATAGTTCTGTGCCTCAGTTACCCATCTGTGAAATGGGGATACTGATATTTGTGTCTACACGGGAGCTGTATGGGTGCTGTGGAGTGGGAGGTGTACAAATGCCTCAGTGCTGTGCTCTCAGCAATAGGCCGGGGATCTGAAGGCAGGGAGGGACCATTCAGCCCTGCAACTCCCTGTGGCTAGATTACCTACTGCAGGGATCCCTGCCTCTAGCTCAGATCCTGGGGTTGAGCTTGTGTATCCTTAGCAGTGTTCCAATGCCTATGTGCCCTTAACTCCACTTCTATGTAAATATCAAGCTCATATATGGTTGGTGAGCGAGAGAGGAATTTTAGAGATGCCTGATTGCTGTGGAAACAAGGAGTCCTGTGCCACTTTTAAAGACTAACACATTTATTTATTGCATGAGACTTCATGGGTACAATTCGCTGAAGTGGGATTTTTACCCACAAAACTCATGAGATAAATAAATTTGTTAGTCTTTAAAAGGGCCGCTGGACTCCTTTTTTGTTTTGCTGAACAAGACTAACATGACTACCCCCTGGAACTGATTGGTATGGAAAGTCGCCAAAGGACAGAGAAGCCGCCCTGTCTCTGGGGCTGTCCTTTCAAGGGTCAATTCCCATCTCTGGGGAAGAAAGCTGTCCCTTATTTCAGTCTGGATTTGTCTGGCTATAGCTTCCGTCTGTCAGTTCTCACTCTGCCCTTTGTCTGCTGGGAGGCGAGATCCTCTGCTCCTTGAAATCTCCTACCCAGGGTGCTGCTGCTAGGCTGGGAATGAATCAAGTTTTTTGCCTTCTCTGGGAGAAACTCACTAGATCAAGTTCTTCAGGCTTGGATTTGCAAAGAAGTTTTCAGCCCACCCAGTATTCCTTCCCAGTGCTAAACCTTCCCCACTTTCCTGATGTCATGATTAATGTGCGATTGCCAGAGCTGGGTGCAGTCTCCAGCCATGGTCTCCTTGATGGTGTAGCCAGAGGGGACCCTCCTACCTCCAACTTGCTATCCCCCTGCTTCTCCAATGCAAGGCAGTGCACACCCACTTAGCACAGAATTGGTCCGGGAGCTCATGGGCAATTGGTTCCCACAACTCCCGAGTCCTTCTCGGAGTTGCTGCTTTCCAGGGCAGTGTCCCCCCACCCTGCATGACCCATGTTCCTGATAGCTGGTGATTCTATACCCTGGAATGAATATTTCACCTGAAGGGCCTGTGTATCTTTGGTGCTTATTGCCGTATATCATCGCGTATAAGCTGAGAACTTTGCGCCTGAAAATTGGCTTCAAAACAGGCTCTCGGCTTATACTCGAGAGAATATGGTAGACAGCCCCAGCCAGCCCTTTCCCTGACCATGCAGCAGGCTGGAGCTTCAGTGTTGCCGGGCAGCCATCTTGGGCAGTCAGGCGGGGCTGGGGCTGGAGGAAGGAAGGGACCCTGGTGTCTGGAGTGGCCAAGTAAGGGGGTCCGGGGGGGGGG
>ML682100.1:2166618-2219832 GCA_007922195.1 Podocnemis expansa
AAAGAAAGAAAGAAAGAAAGAAAGAAAGAAAGAAAGAAAGAAAGAAAGGCCATTTCTACATGAAGACTCATGTTGTATTGTAGACCACTGCTTCTCAGCCTTTCCAGATTTTCAGGAGTCTGGTTTGTCATGCGTACCCCAAATTTCACCTCGCTTAAAAACTACCTGCTTACAAAATCAGACATAAAAATACAGAAGTGCCACAGCCTGCTGTGACTGACCAATGTCTGACTTTCTCATTTTGTCTGTATGAAATGTTAGTTTGCACTGATTTTGCTGGGGCTTTTTATATAACTCGCTGTAAAGCTATACATGAGTTGATGTACTTTCTGGAAGACCTCTGCGTACCCCTAGTTGAGAACCACTAGTATACTGCTTCCTAAATCAGCAATAGGGTGTTTCAGTTGATAATAGGTAGTCTGTAATCAACTGAATCAACTCTAATCAACCTCTCAAACTGGTCAATAAGTGATTTTTCTGTTGATCTAGCTCAGGGGTCTGTAACCTGTGGCCACAGAGCTCCATGTGGCTCTTTGACTGCTCACTTGCAGCTACTGGCTCTACCTCTCCTTGCCACCAGGGAACCCCGTGGGTGGCCCATTCCTGGTCCCTGGCTCCCCATCACCACTGAAGGACACTTCAGCAGGCCCTCACCTGTTTCCAGGCTCTCCCCACTGCCAGGGAATCTTGGGGCAGGCAGCCTGATCCAGCTCCTAGCTCCCCCAACCAGGAGGCTACACCCATTGCAGCTCTCAAAACACTTGATTACAGAAGGAATTTTTTTAAAAAGTCTCTTCTTATCTTTTGGGTTGCTGACGCCTGACCTAGTTCCATTTACTCTAGGGTTAAATGGGCTTATCTGAGGTACTCCGGGATGTGAATTTTCATCTCCAAGCAATGTAGGTAGGTTGATCTAAATGTGAAGTGTAACCCAGAAGAAAGAAAGCTCTGTCCATCATCAGTTGTTTAGCACGGAGCTATTTCAACAGAAGCAGTTCCATCCTCATCCCGCTGGCAGCCGTCTGCATTCTTCAGTACTCCATCATTATTTGCTTAGTGCTAATTCTGGGCCATACACTGTACTAAAGGGCAGGTCCCACGGTCCACACATGCCCTTAGGATTGTGTCGTATTTCTTTCATGTGAAGAGAGATCAGTTCCCCCGAAGTAGCCTCTTCTTCGGTGCAAGCAAATTCTATTTTTATTTTTTATGATTTTTGGTGGATGACATGGATGTTTATTTTTAAGCTTTTTAAATTTATTTTTTTAAAGCAATTTACATTTTCACAGTTGTAGGTAGGGAAAAGAGGGATCAGATTATAATTATTTGGTAACAGTAAACATTGGGATTTCACAACTAAACACTTTATAAGAAAGTAAAACCATCAGAACAGCTATACGGGGTCACATCAAAGGTCCATCTAGTCCAGGATCCTATCTTCCAACAATAGCCAGTTACAGGTGTTTCAGAGGGAATGAAGAGAACTCTCACTACTCATTCTTAACTGTTAAAACACCAGTTGTTAACCTTGTAAGTCAAATTATAGAAAGAAAATAGCTTTAAACTAAACACTAAGGATTTCTCAGTCAATATTTCTGTTATTTTGCCTACCTGTAGAGCTAGATTAACAATGATAATGAGTTCTCATAAGTCTCTGTGTGTTTGGTGAAACTGATGTTTAACCAATATTTAGTGATAAAAGCCCTAGTCTTCCAGGCCTAGATATAATCTATCATGATTGTTGTTGTACACAAAACTCTGTGTAAAACATTTGTAGTGAGGGAGGTGTGGCCTCTCTTTGAGATGAACAGACAGGGACTGTCTGGCCCCAAATGGGTGGAGCAGGAAGCCAGAGGTCCTCAGATTGGATGCAGAGGGATGGGACAGGAACTATAAGTGGGATGTCCAGGAGCTCACTTTGGGTGAGCCTTCAAAGGGGGAAGGATGTCCGTCTGCTCTCTCCAGAGCTCTGGCCCTACCCTGGGCTGGTGGAGGAGCTGCTTGGGATCCTGAGATCCTACCAGAGCTGCCTGCTGCTGGAAACCCAGGCCTGCTGCCTGGGAAGAGGAGAGCCGTCTGGAGCTGTTGGCACCCAAAGACCGAAGGGAGCGCCTTGCTGCCATCAGTCCTTAGGAGGCTCCAGGGAACCCACAGCCTGCGACCTGGAGGAGCTGGAAGATGACCAGCCCCCAACAGGCTGTGACCTAGAAAAGTTGCCAGCCACTGATGATAGAGATAGACTACTGGAGGTGCCACTTCCCAGTGACATTGGGGGTCTTTGCAACTTGCCCCTGGAGGGCTACCTTGAAAAGGCCAAGTGGGACTCAACTGTTCAGTTACCACTGGGAGAGGAGGCAGGAAGTGGCCCAGGGGAGCTGGATAATAGTCTGGTGGTCATGCAGATAGACTCTGAGTCAGCGCGTTGTCGGTGGAACCCCACTGACTCTGGGGCAGACCCTTCTGCTATGAACAGGGACCTAGGCTTGGATGCAGTGAAGTCGGGTGGGCCTGTATCCCCATCCCCCCCCCAAACACAATCCAAGAGTGCTTACCTGAACCTTCCCTGTAGAACCTACCCAAGGTGATAACTTGCCTCCCCTACTTGCGGCACAGCTGCAGACCGTGGACTTGCTCACTGAGGGTTGGAGAGAGATTGTTCGAGCAAGTAGCCTCTACAGCAGGCTGGGTCCCTGAACAATGGGGCACACTGTTGGCTCCCTACCTAAGTGGGCTGGCCCAGGGGATTGCAGGGGTCTCATATGAGGATGCCCAGAACTATGAGAACGTGAAGACAGCTACTGTGGATGACCTAGATGTTACTCCTGGCACCTTTCACTGCCACATCTTCAGGAAAACCTATCCATCAGGGGCCAGACCATGGTCCACGGTCCAGGAGCTAATGGATCTGTGTTGGAGGTGGCTCCAGTCTAAGCAACACACAGCCACCAAGAAAGCTGAATGGGTGGTGACAGAGCATCCACATCCTCCCACCATGAGGGAGAGCCTGGGTCCTGCAGCACCAATCAGCCACCTTGCAGGCCACAGTGGGTCTCATGGAAGACTTCATGGCTGCCAAAGTCTACGTAGCCCCAGCCACGGCACTGACAGCTCGTGTCTTGGCCTTAACGGAGGGCATACTCCTAGCTCCATGGCTATCCCAGCTCCACCATCTGGTCAAGCTGGGCCCGGGCAGGAGACTGGGGCATCCCAACCAACTCCAAAGCCCTGGGCAGAACTGACAAGTCATGAGTGGGGAAAGAAACCAAACCAGCCACAGGTAGGCTTTGCAACTGGACAAGATGCGGGGGACTCCGACTGAGCTAGCAGAGGTCTGTGGTTGGTTTGGACACCTCCTTTCCCAGTGCTCAAGTATGGACTGTTCCTACGGATAGGTGTGTGCAGGCAAGACTCAAGGGCGGTGCCCACATGACTCCCAGGTAACATTCCCTGTCCTTCTCAGTAAAGAATGACTCCAAGCGCTGGTGGACTCAGTACGCAGGCAAACTCTGATGCGCTGGCATCATACCCTGAGGGAGGGCACGACAGGAGAGCCCATCTGCCTGCAATGTATCTATGATAATGTGTGAACCTATCCAAGCATGCCCATGACGTTGATGGTGGATGGCATAACCTGAGAAATCCTGGTAGGAGTGGACCCGAAGCTTCTGTCACCCAGGCCTCCTGGGATAACCACCTGAATATGCAAAGATCAGGGCTGGCTGCAAAAATGAGAGCCAAATTCTCTAAACCCTGATTGGTGGCACGTAAGCCAGAATCCTGATCAGTGACAAACCATGCTTCTGATTCCCCACACCAGTTACTAAAAAACATAATAATGTATCGACAGGCCCCTTTATTGCATTTCAGGGCCTGGTTTCTAAATAGTCACTGGGTTTAGTAAAGTGTTACGTTGCTCACAACTCCAAGTTCTTTACTCAAGAAAGGTTTATCCTGATCTCAAAGGGGCAGCCACATTACACAGACCAGTATAGGTCTGGATCTTACCCAAAATGCCATGCTACTATCCAATCCTTTAGCAACTAAAACTAAAGGTTTATTATGCAAAGGAAAGAAAGAACCTATGAGAGATGTTAAAGGGTCAAAGTGAATCTCATACATACAAATGATTAATGATGTAAAGCATGTCTTTGGAAGCTTTCAGAGTTTGCAGGCTTGTTCAGTTCCTCTGGTAGACACCCTGCCCTTGGATGGGCCTCAGCTGTTTGTTCAGTTGCAGATGAACAGATCCAGAGGTGGGTATTAGCTGATGACCAAAATGTAGCTCCTCTTATCACCTCTGGCCTTCCCCATGCTGTGTGCAGTTTTTTTCCAATCAGAGTGGAGTTGAGTCACATGGTCAGTCCATGTGACTCACTGAGCAGATTTCTTCCTAGGCCCATTATATCCATGGTTCCCTCAAAGAGCCATCAAGGAGGCAATGACTGCAGATGGGCTGCCTGGGGTGTTTCTGAGAATCAGAGAAGTTGGAATATAGATATAACAAACACATTCCTAACTTCTAATACAGATGTAATCAGGTGTGCCGCTGGCCTTGGGAAAAGACTTGGGGCTCTGTCGCTGAGCCTCAAGCCTTGTGCACCGCCACTACAGCCGCCACTGCGGGCAGCCTGGCTGTGGACCCAGGGCTTGGGCACTGGGACTCGGGGCTCAAGCCCCATAAGCCCGGTGCGAGCATCCCCCTGGATGTAATACCTACCCATAAACAATATAATCATTCCTAGCATAACCTGTCTATTGACACCAAACGTGAAGTTTCCTATGAATTGTTCATTCTCCTATGAATTATTGCAATTATGGAATATTAATATGGAAGAGTATCACAAATGGTTCACTAAATCTGGACAGCATTATAGCTTCCCTACCCAATAATTCTGGGTCCAGATGGCCCACCTTCAGCTGAGTCCTGCATGCTGTCACTCAGACAGGAGCTTGGGAGCAGCCTGCTATGGACGGAGAACCCACCGATAACCCTGACCCCACTGAGACTTCCCAAGGCACCCTGCCTGGCAGGGAGACTGCTGAGGCCTCTCAGGCCCAACGCATGGGTGATGTGCTTTTCCCACAAAAGGCCAGGGCTGATTTTAACAGAGATCAGAGCGGATCCTACACTAAGTTGGGCTTATGACCAGTTGGCCTCAGTTGATGAAAAATAAATGGATCTGTGGCATATGACCCAGTTGCCTCATTTTGAATTGTTTCAGGAGCGCCTGTAACAGGTCACCTGGGACTCGAGGACTCAACAAGTCCTGTTCCCAGCTTGTTGTGCCCTAGAGCCCTGCAAGGATACAAATAAGTGGATCTGTATCCGAACTGCATCTGCAAGAAATGGTCTGCGGATATCCGTGTTGTATCCGCGGATGTGGATATAATGCGGATATCCGTGGATATCCGCATATTTGCAGGGCTCTAGGTCTGTGCAGATAAGTGTAACCCCCCTGGGGTTTTAAGGAGCATGGTCCCTTTAAATTTTTGCCCTGTGGGAGAGGTTGTGGAGCTGAGGAGGGGGCTGGAGCTGGAGCCAGAGGCCTGGGAAGGAAGCAGAGGGAGGGGCCCTGCCTGAAGGGAGGGAAGACAGAGCGGCTGACCTGGGATGCCAGGCCAGCATCCACAGAAGGACGCTGTGCTGGGGAGAGTCGCCCAAGGACAGAGCAGCATCCAGTGACTGGCCATCTGGAGCTGTGGGGCCGTGAGTACAGCACCTGGGACTCAGCGGGGAGGTTGTAGTTAGTTAAGTGGGGAGGATGTCGCTCTGGGTTCGCAGAGAGTGGCAGAAGAGGCATCAGAGGGTTCTCTTTTGCCGGGAAAGTGCTGGCGCCGAAGACTAGGAGTTGCTGGACTGAACTCTGGACTAGAACTATGCTGGGACACCTGAACTCATGGGGCAGAAGCAGAGCTCACGTCTGCCTCCAGCCTGCCCTATTGTTGGGCCTTGCAGGGCCCTGTGTTAGCTGTTTACTCTGTGTCACTGCTGCCCCATCTCCCCTATTGGTTTCCCCTTTGCACCTCTGTAAATAAACCTTCCCCATTCCCATAATCCCTGCACTATCCCAGTGTGTGTGTGGTCACTCTGGGGGTTTGGAACAGGTGCCCCTGGGGCAAAGGGGCTCTCCTTGCTGTGTTCCCGTGCACACCCTTCTCTGGTCAGGGCTGCCTGCAAGGCAGGCTCAATCTGGCCACGTGGGTGTTACATAAAGATATGTGAATCCATATCCGATCTGCATCCACAAGAAATGGTTTGCGAATATCCGTGTTGTATCCGCGGATGCGGATATAATGTGGATATCCGCAGATATCCACGGATTTGCAAGGCTCTGTTGTGCCCCACTGCCACTGTTGGGTGGTTTCAAGTTGGCCCATGATGTCCTTGTGGCTGGATGCCTAGGGCCAGAGAAAATCTTGGCCTGAGTCATGGCCCGGTTCTGTTGGCCCAGGGTGCATCATAAGCAGCTGCCAATACTCTTCAGAGCATGTTCCAATAGCTAATCAACTTCACCCTTACAGATTAGTGCTTTATTTCTATTTGCAGCTTGCTTGACTTTAAGAGCCAGGCTGTTCCTCTACCTGTAACTTAAAAACTCCTTTGCTACTCAGGATTTTTCTCCCCATGAAGGTATTTTTACAGGATGATCAAGTCATCTCTTATCATTGACCAGGTGAATAGATTGAGCTCTTCTGTTCTTTCATGATAGGGCATTTTTCTGGCTTTTGCCCCCCAGTCCTTGGATCATTTCCATGGCTCTTCTCTGCATCCTTCCAATTTTTCAATAACCTTTTAAAATGGCTGACACTAGAACAGGGCACAGCATTTCAGTAGTGGCATGACCAATGAGGTAGGGTGATGAGAAAGCTCTCTGCATCTATGTCCTCTCACACCGAACTGCATGCTCAGCTAGTTCTCATAAGGTCTCCAAATACCTTTGCAGAATTCAGGACAGAATATCCCAGCCTGTCCACATGACCAATGTTCTTCATTCCCAGATTTAACAGGCAGAAGGTTTGAAACAAATGTGAGGGAATATGTCTTCCTCTGAAACACAGGCAACCTGTGGAACTCATTCCCAGGGGATGTTGTAAAGGTGAGAAATGTAACAGGATTTAAAAAAGAGTTAAATTCATTCCTGGAGGATAGATTCATCAGTGGCTATTAGCCAAGATGGTCTAGGATGGAACCCCATTCTTGGGATGTCTTTAAGCCTCAGAATACCAGGATCCAGGACTGGATGTCTGGGGATGGTATCACTCAATAATTACCCAGTTCTGTTCATTCCTTCTGAAGCGTCTGGCACCAGTTGCTGCTGGAAGACAGCATACTGGACTAGCTGGGCCATTTGGCTGAGCCAATATGGCTATTCTAATGTATGATCTATTTAAAGCCTGTTTGATGGGGCTCAGCTTATTCAGTTATCCATACTGCTATAGAACTTGATCTGCCGTTATCATTTTTAAAGCTGGTGAATTTTTATCAGCCAAAAGTTGTTTTGGCAAAAACTACAGATTCAGGAACTCTGAAATGTTTTGTGGATTCATGTTGGGTTTTCTGAATTGTTTCAGTAGAGGAAAAAAGGGGAAAAATTGGTAAGGTCCAAAATATTTCCTCTTGACAGTTTTTAAATAAAAAGTTTTTATTTTTTTGGCTAGAAACATTTTCTCATTTCAAGCTTTCCTTCAAAATTATCAGCTGAGACTATTTTAAGACTCAAAATGGAGGTGACCTGAAACATTTTTCTTGGCTTTTGATTTACAGAAAATTTCAAAAGTTTGCATTTTCACTTTGTCCCAAAATTATTCCCCCCCCACCACTTTTTTAATTGCCAAAAAATTCACAACTTTTCATTCTAGGTTTGACACAAAAACATTTTTCCTGGCTTTCTGATTTCAGTTTTTCATTTTGGATTCAATGTGAAATGATGGTCCACTCCTCCCCCTTTTTTGATTGCTGAAAAATTCCTGAATTTTCATTTTCAATTTCACCCTTAATGATTTTCCCCCAGACACCTCTTGATTCTTCAGAATTGCCTGGCCTGCAATCCATAAAAGCCAACAGTTTTCTTGCCACTTGTAAATCTTACCAACAATAATTTTATATTTAACTCCAGACTGCTCATGAGGCTATTTAACTGTGTTGCAGAATGTATGCATGTGGCAGACCACACCGCTCAGAACCACGGAAATGCTACATCTGAATAACACAAAGGCTATGTTCACACAGGGAGGGCTTGTTTCGAAACAAGTTATTTCGAAATAACTTGTTTCGAAATAACATGTTATTTTGAAATAACCTGTTTTGAAATAACAAAACTGTGTCCTCAAAATAAGCAAATAACGGGAATCGAATAGTGTTTCCACATTGTGGACTTGCTATTTTGATCCAGGGGCAGTGCAGCATGGGAGGTGTGGCAACATGGCCGTCTCCCTGGGCCACGTTGGCGGCCATGTTGCTAGCCAATCGCATAAAAGCCTGCCCTGACGTCACTTCCCTGTCCACTCAGGCTAGCAGCACGCTGCAAGCAATGGACTCTGCCCGGCTGCCTAGACAGCGCCATGCAGCACCTAGCCCCTTGGAGCGCATGCAGGGTCTCTGCCACATGTGAGAGACTCCGTTTGTGGAGCCCGACGGATGACTGGCCTCTGCCCGAGGAATACATGCAGCTCATCCACAGGGCTGCGATACTGCCTCTGCCCCTCCCCGTGCCTTGCTGCATCTGGGCACGGGAGACCAGCACCGACTGGTGGGAGAGGATCGTTCTGCGCACCTGGGGTGACGACCTGTGGCAGCAGAACTTTAGAATGAGCAGGGCCAGCCTCACCCGCCTGGTGGGTGAACTCGCCCCGCACCTGCACCACAGGGACACCGCCATGAGGCCCGCCATCCTGGTGGACAAACGAGTGGCCATCGCCCTGTGGAAGATGGCCACTCTGGAGTCCCACAGGGCAGTGGCGCATCTGTTTGGCATCGGGGGGTCCACCACCAGCACCGTCCTCCTTGAAGCCACCAGGGCCATCAATCGTGTCCTCTTGTGGTGCCTGGTGAGATGTGGGGACCTGCAGGACACCATGCCTGGGATGGCCACCCTCAGCTTTCCGAATTGTGCGGGGATCCTGCACAGCACACACATCCCTATGCGCGCCCCGGCACACAGGGCTGCGGTGTACCGGAACTGCAAGGGCTATCATTCGGTGATTATGCAGGCCCTTGTGGACCACCGGGGCCTGTTCCAGGATTGCTACGTGGGTTGGCCAGGGAGGGCCCGTGACTCCAGGGTCCTCCGCAACTCCGCCATGTACCGGGGCATGGAGGCATGCACCCACATCCCCCCTCACACCATCCACCTTGGGGGAGTAAAGGTGCCTGTCCTCATAGTGGCGGATGCGGCCTACCCCCTGCGGCCCTGGCTTATATGCCCGTACGCTGGGCAGCTCGACCCCAGCTGGCAGCTGTTCAACCGCCTCCTGGCCTGCGTCAACAGGTGGTTGAGTGGGCATTTGGACGCCTCAAGACATGGTGGAGGTGCCTGCTAACCCGCCTCCACTTCGCAGAGCGGAGCCTGCCGCAAGTCATCGCGGCATGTGCAGTGCTACACAATTTCTGTGAGCAGCAAGGGGAACCCATCCCACTCGCATGGGAGGCTGAGGCCCGAGTCCTTGCCAGGGACTACAAACAGCCGAGATCTCTGCAGACCCAGGAGCAGCCATCTGCGCAAACCCTTGCCGTTCGCGATGCCCTCCGGCTCACCTTCGCCGCGGAGGAACACTGAGGACCAGGCCTGCCCTGCACCACAACACCATCTCCCCTGTCCACCCACAGCCAGCCCACACCCATCCACCCGCATTTCCAACCTCCCCCAATAAAAACACAGACAACCACAAATATCTTTCAAGGGATTTATTTACAAACAGGGAAGGGATGGGGGTGATATGGGATGGGGCAATGTGGGGGGGACTTGGGGGAGGGAGCAGCAACTTGGGAGGGGACAGGGTTGAAGAAGTCCAGGGGGCAGGGGGAAGGTTAGGCAAGGCCTGTGGGAGGGTCCGGGGGGGTGGCATGCCCTGCCCACGCCCACGGCCGCCCTCCACCCGCTGTCTTTGCTGTGGCGGTCCAGGCGGTGATGCCTCTTCGCGGCGTCGGGGCACCAGGCTCTCAGCCAGCTCCCTCATGGCTGTGGCCTGCTCTGAGATGGCCGCTGGCAGCTGTTCCACCAGGAGCTCCAGCGCCCTCGCAGCCCTGTCCTCCACGCTCGTGAGGCACTCCAGGGCACGGAGTCCAGCCGCCTGCCGCTGCGCCTGCTCCCACCACCAGGCCTGGGTGGCAAATCAAATCAAATCAAATCAAATCAAATCAAATCAGCGTGCATGTCCTGGCCCAGCTCCTCCAGGCTCTCCAGGAGCTTGCTGCGGGTCCAGGGGGCCCTCCGCCGTCACCAGGGTGCCCTGGGGCTCAGGCGTTGGGGTCCGGGTGTGGGTGGTGGGCCCCGGGAGGAGCTCTGCAACGTGCTGCAGGGAAGCAAAAAACACAGTTGGCCCCTGCCGCCTGCTGGCTCTGTCTGTGTGCACCTGTCTGCAGCACACACCTCTGCCCTGACTGTCAGCAGATCCCAGGATCACATACGACATTGCCCTGGGGTAGGGCTCCTGGTCCCTAAAGCCTCGGAAGGAGGCCAGGACAGTACCCGAAGGAGGACATTGGAGGACCCTGGGCAAAAAGGTTGTCTGGCCGGGGTAGTCATCAGGGTTTAAGGTGCCCTGGAGCACTTTCCCATATAAATCAGTATTCTATGGCAGTCCAGGATCCTTCAACCCCTATAGGAAAAAGCCTGACAAACCCCTGTATTTTGAACTGCCTGCCAGACAGAGAATGTGAGGATAAAAAGAAGAACAGAGCAGTAAAAAGGGGACCATGTTCTCCTTTTGCCAGACATCTGGGAACTGTACCCTGGCAGCACCATGCTAGTGGTGCCCACGAAGATGGGCTAGACTCAGCCACGCCTTGCTCTAGGGGTCCCCCGAGGCCACTTGCCAGTGGTATGCCCTGCCTGCTCTCCACCCCACCCAAGATGCTACTGCATCTTTCCCAGCCAGGCCCTGGGCACCACCCCTCAGCACACACAGGCCTGTGATCCCGGTGCCACCTGTCTCTGTGGGATCCGTGGCCAGGGGGGCCCCTCTGCGCCCGCCAACCCTGGGCTCTACCTGCCCTGGTGCCCGGCCCTGGCCTCCTTGCGTCCCGGGACCTGCTGGACAGGCCCAGCCTGTGTGCCTCCGTGGGGGGGGGGCATACTTACCCACGGGAGCTCCGGAGGTGCGCTGTGATGTCCCAGGGTCGGACTCGGAGCCTGGGGCGGTGGTGGGCCCCTGCTCCTCCGGGGTGGTCCCTGCCTCCATGCCCACAAAGAGCTCTAGGGTGCTGGGGCTGGCCTCCATTGCTGGTGCTGGTGCGGCTGGAGTGCCTCCGGGCCCGACGAGGGGCTCTGATGCCCTCCTGAGGTGTCCACAGCCTCAGCAGGGAGACTGCTGGGCTGTGGCCCCAGGAAGGCATCCAGGGCCTCAAAGTGGGGGCACGTGGCCTGGCTCCCAGGCCTCTGCAGCGCCTGGGCATCCCGGGTGCGGGCATGGTCTTGCCACAGGCTCTTGATTTTACTTCGCACCTGCTCTGTGGTGCGGGGGTGTCCTTGGTCGGACATCGCAGCAGCTATGTCCAAATAAATGTCGCGGTTCCGGTGGCTGGCCCGGAACCATGCCATTATATCTGGCTGCTGCCAGATGCCCAGGAGGCAAGTAATATCCTCCTGGGTCCACACAGGGGCCATTCGGCGTCCTGCAGCTGAGGGGCCTGGCTGCTGGGACATGGCTGGTTTTCAGATCCCTGCCTGCCACGCAACCTGACAGGCACACCCAGGCAGGGACTTCCCCCAGGGCGCTGTGCACCCTGGGAGGAAGGGCAAACAGTTATTTCGAAACAACTGTTGTTTCGATATAACACGTCCGTAAACAGCGCTGTTTCAAAACAACTCGTTTCGAAACAACGGTTCTTTTGAAACAGCATGTCCCATTGGTGTTGTTTCGAAACAAGTTGTTTCGAAACAGTGCTGTTTCGAAATGAAACGAGGTTTAAACTGTTTTGAAAGAACGACGGCCATTTTGAAACAAATGGTTTGCTTGTTTCGAAATGGCCATGCGTCGTGTGGCCATGGCAGTTCTTATTTCGAAACAACCTCTGTTGTTTCGAAATAAGAAATGTGCGTGAACATAACCAAAGAAGCAGTAAACCTCTCCAAAACATTCTTCCTCTGGCCCCTTCAGGGAACTGCACCTTTCTAACCACAAACATCTACAACTAATGAATGTTCTGAGATGGATGATTAGTGAGAATAATAGCTGAGAAAACAATTTATCTGCTAATTCATCTTTTTGCAAGCTCCTGGACCTATCTCCAGTTTTCCATTAGCAACGCAGTGACAAATGAAAAAGGAATCTTGTTGCCCTCTCCCCCTCAGCATTCTGACATGGATTTCTGTTTTGTGGATTCAAGAGTGAACCCACACATTTCTTCTGCACTGTTGTGGGACACCCACCCCTTGGTGTGCTCCACCACAATCTTGACCACAGCATTCCGGGCCAGTGCATCATAGGTAAAGGTGGCAAAATCCACCCCAGTGAGGTTGGTGAGCCAGTGTTTTCCCTTCCATCTGGCTAAGGGCATGGCATCCTTTTACTTCTTTGTGGGATGGAGGACTGCTGCTAGGGACAGTGATTTCCTTTGCTATTGCCTACTGACATAAGGGACATCTATAGTGGGTCAAGATTGCCTTCTTTCCAGAAAGCTAAACTCCTGATGGAGCAGTAGATAATTTCTTTGGCACCCACTGTGCATGTTGTCTTTCAGAAGAATCTGCAGGTCGGTAGCATGTTCGTCAGTGTAAGCTTAATGACCCGCTGCTTTGCCCATCCTTATGGTTGGGATGCCGTTTGAGTATAGCCATGCTGGCGGCAGGGATAATATTAACTCCGTACACCATCTGAGGTATGGCTAGTAGTCACCTAAAACTGAATGATGTGAACATTGCTTGAAGAAAGGTGGGTTACTTACTGGTAACCATTCTTCTTCAAGACAGGCTGCTTGCATACATTCAGGTCCCTCCCACCATCCCCACTACTCGGAGTTAGCAATAAGAAGGGACTGAGGGGGATCAGGATCGGGGCCACCTATATATAGCCACAGGAGAAGCCAGAAGGGGTTGGCTGCTGACCCTGCTCTGAGAGGCTAGGGCTAAAAGTGTCCGGCCAATCATGCACTGCGCCATGTAGACTCCTAAAACTGAATGTATGCAAGCAGCCCATCTCGAAGAAGGCCGGTTATGCTAAGTAACCCACCATTGTGCATCCACATTGTGTCCTTATGTCAGTGGACTGCATTCACACTGTTAGTTCCTTTGTCTACAATGTGAGCAGTGCATTGTGGTTAGTTATCCCTGCATGCAAGTGCATGCAGTGTGCTTTGGAAGGGGTTTGCAATGCCTCATGGGAGGCACAGTGTCAAGTGATGAAAATTCACTACTAGTTTGACAACAGCTTTTAAAGTGCCCTCTTAGCAAAACTGACATGGCCGAACACATATTAAAGAATCCTACAGAAGCAGGGTGAAGAGGGAGGGGAGTGACTGAGCAAATGAATGAATAAGTGTTGGTGTGATGCATACATGAAGGAGAGAGCCAGACAAAACAGACAGCTCTGTTTACTTCTGTGATCTCTGCTGCCTGCAGCTGTCTGCCTCTGCCCTTCCCTTTCAGAACAAACAAGTAGGTGTCAAGTAACTCACTCCACAGTGAAGAATCCACTTCACAGCCCAGCAACAGCAATCCTGCCTGTCTGCATTAAACTACAGTGGAGAGTGCACTATTCCTGTATGTTCAGAGAGAAGGTACTGCAAGCAACTGACTGTATCCCAAAGCTGCTACACAGACAGTGTGGGGCACTACAGCTACCCCCTGCCCCAGCTGCGCTGCCTGCCACCCCGCCCCTGCTGCTCTGGCACAGAGCTGAAAGCAGCCCGGATGGCAGGGGTGGGGGTCACCAGGAGAGCTGAGCTAGGTGCCGCTTTTGGCCAGCTCACCTGGTTCCTAGCATGGGATGGCTGATGCAGGGGTGAACGGTCTTGCCCCTCTCCTGGGCCAGCTGCCCCAACCCCCACTACTGAGGGGGGCTAAATGGGGGCCCTGGACCCCCTTAGGGACAGCCCTGCCCTATGGCAGTGGTAGATGGGCTCTGAGGGTCAGGATTGGGGCTGGCACCTGCCCCCTGACAGTGGCGGCTCCGGGCTGGCCAACCCACCCCTCTCTCCTCTAGCCCTGCCCAGCAGGGGCTGGGGCCAGCAGGGGACAGGAGCTGCAAGCTGCAGCTTCTAGTCCTTGCTAGCCACATTCCCCAGTGGGGAAGCATGGCCAGTGGGGGCCTGGGGGAGGGGAGCCAGTGGGGGGGGGGCCTGAGTGGCGCTGCATGCCACTCAGGCTCAGCCCCCTGGCCATTTTTGGCATGGATGCCGGGGGTTGCCGACCTGTGATGCAATTCGTCCCTCAGCCACTGGAAGAGTGCTCTCACCAACCACTGATGGGATGGACCTCCAGCAAATAGCCCCAGTCTCAGATGCAACCCTGGGAATTGCAGTCTTGTGGGGTTCAGTGCTGCCTACTGCACTCTGTAAGCTCATTTACATTTGTCCATCAATTTATCCAAGTAATTGCTATGCACCAGCTCTATCACTCCAAGTGAGGTCTAGCCATATACTTAGCCCACATGCACTGCTTTAGATAAAACAAACAAACAGGTTTATGGAGTACAATAAGGTTTTAAGTGATTCAAAATCATAATAATGTTAGTAAAAATGATTATTAACTCAAGGAGATAGTGACAATCAAATAAAAGAAAACCATTATTATTATTTATTATTAGATCTTTAAATTAACTTTGCTCTGTCTTGGCTGTTAATACTCCCTGCCTCAAGCAGGTGACCTTCCATGATAAGGGGATATACATGCTCTGTGTAACTGAGATGTCAATGCTACACAGTGAAAATGAGGAGCACAGAGCTTGAAGTGATGCCTCCCCAAATTTTGCATACTTTTGCCCTGTTGAAAGTCGTATATAAAGTTGTAAGGAAAGTCTAGAGACTGGGCACTTCTCTTGCTTATCAAGTAAAAGGGGGCAGCCTATTTGCATGAATACAATTTAAATATGTAGCATAATTACGCTGCATATGGATGAATCTACCCCAATGTTGGGCATGATGGGAAATAGTATGTGTGGTTGGTTTGATTACAAATCCCCCAAATCCTGTGTTTTAACTGAGAGGGGAAGTGAAAGGTTTATCTTTCTCATGATATGCTGCACTTTGATTGTATAACCTGTGTTGAGCTTACTCCATCAGCATTAGAGAACTCAGGAATGGCCAACCCTGTTTTTCAGCCTTGTAAAAGGAGAGTGGGGTGGTATCAGCTATGCTGAAGAGCTGTGCCTTAGGCAATGCTTATTTCCCTCATTACTAAAAGACAGACTTGATGACTAGAGCCCTGCACAGGTGGAGCTGCCTCCGGTCTGCATCTGCTCAGTGAGAGTATCAATCTGGTCCACAATCCGCATGCCAGGTTTTAGCTACATCTATAACGACATCTGCAACCAAGCTTGGGCTCACAGTCAGCTTTTCAGCCTTTGATTGGCTCATATCTGAGTCCTGCGCATTTTTCCTTTTTTTGTTTAAGATTTGCACACTGTGCAGTAAATCAGATTTCCTTGGCCACCAATGAAATCTGATTGGCAGCATGGCATGTGAACTGCAAACAAGAAAAGGAAGAAGTGGGAAGGGAAGTGATGGGGAATGAGCCAATCAGAGGCCAGCTGACAGTGAGCAGTGACTCTGCAAGCCCCAGCCTGCTGTGACTGAGACTTGGATTGGCTGGCAGACCACAATCAGAGCTGGGCTAAGATTGTCTGGAGCGTTTCATTGTTCCCCTGTGTGCTGCTGACACAGATCAGCACAAGAGCTACAGAGATGGATTGCACTGTGAGCAGATAAAAATAGAATCCACAGCAATGGGTCTGTGGATATTTGCACCAATGTTCCCCATAAGCTTCGCGGGAGGGTGGAGGCGCAGCCCCCATCCCTCCCCTGCATAGGGAACACTGCCTGCCGTGCACTCCCAAGGGCAGAGAGATTCCCACACGCTGGGAGTTTTTCAGACTCCCAAGTCCTGCCCTGTAGCAGCAGCTCTGTGGGCGAGGTAAGGGATAAAGGGGGTCTTTGGTGGGGGGTTGGCAGAGAAAGCTTGGGGGCGATCACAGGAGATCCCCTTTAAAAGGCAGCCAGCCAGCCACAGCTTCTCAGCAAGTAACGAGGGAGAGAGTGGTCTCCTCATTTGCGGGCGCTCCAGCCCCCTCCTTTGAAAATTAATGACCCATGGCTTTGTGGTGGTGGAATCTTTGTCTTTGGAGATGTTTAAGGCCTAGTTGGACAAAATCCTGGCTGGGATAATTTAATGGGAGTGGTCCAATGTTCCCTCTAAGCCGGTGATGCAGCTGAGCAACTTACGGATGCAGCTGAGCAAGTTCCTGAGCCCAGGCCGGGCCCCTGAGCCACTGCCCATCAGCTCCCCAAGTGCATCCATAACTTGCTCAGTTGCATCACCAGCTTAGAGAGGGAACATTGTATAGATTTTCTGATTGAGATGCTTCTTCAAATAGTCAATCTTCCATGAACTCCTTGTCTTTCCTTTAGCAAAATCACAGTTTGTCTTGGCTTCTGCACATGACAAGCATAATACGCCATTGTCCTCAGAGTATGAAAATAGCTGACCCAGTTTGACATGCTGCACCTCTCCAGATTCCATAGTCTCAGTTGCAATTAATTCATTTAGCCGTGCCGTCTTAAAACTTCCAATACTTTTATATTTCTTGACATCACTGCAATTGTCTTGCACCAAACTGTTGGCTGTATGCTTTGTCATTTTGTGTTATGAATTTGTGAAGCTGCTTTGTGGGATGGCTTCTGAGTTTTTGGTTGTCTGTAATCTCAGCTCAGCTTTAGAAGATGGGAAAATATATAAGCAAATGTGTGAGCAATTACACAGATAAGAGCTGATGATCACCAATAGCCACAAAGCTATTATTTTTTTTACAGATTCCTAATGAATGCGCCAATTCTGACTAGATCTCACTCACTGAGCTAAATGAAGTCACCCTGATTTAGGCCTATATATTACTTGAGTTGATGTTAATTAAGGTCAATGACAGTTTTTCCACTTTACTGAAAAAGTTAGATCAGGCTGCCTTCTCTTTCTGCTACAATCCCCATCTACCAGTTTTGTGTTGTTCTTGTCTGCAAGCTTTGAACTTTCCTTTACCAGCTTCCAACTGAAAACAGAGCTGTGCTAAAAATACATGGAAGGGACACCTCCTCCTAAAGCCATTGTTTATGGCACTTGGTAAAGATATCAAAATAAGAGGACATGTAGTTTGTCTATAATGTATTGTCAGGGCCATTCACTTAAATGTGCGCACAGGTGGGGTGTGTCTCTTGGATACCACACAGCCAAGCATGTGTGAATACCTAGAATAGTAAGCCATTGAGAGATCCTGGGATGGAAACTGCTGTAAAAATGCCGTGTATTAATAAAGTAACATAAGGTTCTATACAGTTTTCTGTGTTTATTCTGAATCTTGGGTGGAATCTTGGGTGTGTTGTGTCTACCTATCCCACTGTTTCCCAACCAGTGTGCCACAGCGCACAGGTGTGCCACAGCACACAGGTGTGCCACAGAATTTTTTGAAAAACTACTTAAAGAGCTCTGGGTTGGCTCATGAAAATATATGGCTTCATTTGGAAATTATATGGCAGTGTGCCTCAAATGAATTAAAGGTAGCAAGGAGTGCCACTGCAATGGCAGAGAAAACATTGGGAATCACTGACCTATGTGGCAGCAATGACTTGAAAAGGAAACAATACATTTCCTTACACATCAACACTCCCCTTCCCGACATGAGCTTACCTCCGCTTCTAATCTGCCCCCAGCCCGGGAGCCCCCACCCCGGCTCCTCCACTCGCCCGCCTCTTCTCCCCGCCAGCCCCGATCCTCTGTCTCCTCCACTCCCTACCAGCCCCGATACTCCGGCTCCTCTGCTCCCCGCCAGCCCCGATCCTCCGCTCCCCGCCAACCCCAATTCTCCAGCTCCTCCACTCCCTGCCAGCCCCGATCACCTGGCTCCTCCGCTCCCTGCTAGTCCCGATCCTCCGGCTCCTTCATTCCCTGCCAGCCCTGCTCCTCTGGCTCCTCCGCTCCCTGCCAGCCCCGCTCCTCCAGCTTCTCCACTCCCCACCAGCCCCGATTCTCTGGCTCTTCCACTCCCCACCAGCCCCGATTCTCTGGCTCCTCCACACCACACCAGCCCCGATCGCCTGGCTCTTCCACTCCCCACCAGCCCCAATCCCCTGGCTCATCCGCTTCCGCTTCTGCTCCCTGCCAGCCCCACTCCAGGCTTCCTGGTGCCCAGGAGAAATGTTTCTGGGGCCAGGCATGGCTTGTGGCTGCTGGATCTGTGCTGGGGTCAGGGCTTGCTGCACCAGTGAGTGGCAGCAGCTGTGCTACTGCTTACTGGCGCAGCTTAGAGGGAACATTGGAGTGGTCCTGCTTTTTTGGCAGGGGGTTGGACTAGCTGACCTCATGAAGTCCCTTCCAACCATATGAGTCTATGAATTTTCCTCCCAGGGCCGTGCTATTGTTGGGACTAGCCAGGGTGTCCTGTCAGCCTTCCTCCCTCTCCAAGCTGCCTTTCAACAACAGCTTTGTTAGAGGCAGACTCCCTTTCTTACATGTGGCTTGAAACTGGGAAGGCTGCTGCTGGGCAGCAATAACTAACACTCTAGGAACAGTGAGGCAATGGTAGGTTACTTACCAGTAACCGTCCTTCTCCGAGATGGGCTGCTCGGATCCATTCAGTAATAGGTGTCTCCATGCCGGAGTGCTGGATTGGTTGGAAAAACTTTTGTCTTAGCCTGTCAGGAGAGGGTAGGTGGCCACTGCCCTCCCCCACGCCACCCATTGGCTATATATATGGCTGCCTCCCGACCCCTCCCCAGTTCCTAGGAGTTGCCAACTCCAGATGCGGGGATGGAGGGGTGGGACCTGAATGGATCCGAGCAGCCCATCTCAAAGAAGGACGGTTACTGGTAAGTAACCCACCATTCTTCTTCAAGGGCTAGTCGGATGCATTCAGTCATAGGTGACTACTAGCCATGCTGATGGGCGGCTGCTGGAGCTGGCTTTTCTGCCTTCAGCACAGCAACACCCCAGAAGGGTTTAGGCCCAGTGAGCAAGGTCCTTACAGGGATTAAGAGACCGATTAAGGCTCTTGCCCTGGTAATGGAGTCCTCAATGTAGGGCCAACCCCAAGCAAGGGGTAGATCCAGTCCACCCAAGCCAATTAGCGCGCCTAGGTCGGACAGACTAAGTCACCTTACACCAGTGATTTGTGACAGAGCAACATGATTAACATGGAGGGAGTCACATTCAAGTGCTGTACTTGAGGGTCTAGCCTGAGGTGTGAAGGCCAGAGGGTAAATCTTCTGGCTGCAGAACACTTCAGCATAAGCCTTATGAAGAATCCGGGAGCCTTAGGGATAACGGGCTGGTCATGACCCACGCAGAGATCAATAAGGGGGAATAAAATATCATCCCTCCAACCAGCCACGCAAAGACCCATAGTCACATGCCCAAAGGGGTGTGTGTATTTGGTATACCATTCAACCCACAAAGGAAAAAGGCTAGTGGGATTAAGTGAGAAGATTCTAGAGGCAGAAACTTCAAGCTGATTAAGGAAAAGGAAAAATGGCAGAGGTGGAGCGATTGGTGCCACATAACATCTCAGCCTTGCAGTCCCTGGGCCAGCCAGGGGGGGAATGCAACACCAGACCTACTGTGGTGTTACAGATCCCTGACCCGGGACACATCTTACATTTCAGAAGAAATACTCCAGACCAACAAGGCACTTGAAAGCCAGCAAGATGGGCTTTAGGAAGTATTGTAGGCCTTGGTTGTCTTATGAAGACTCAAGGAGGCAAAACCTCTTGTTGTCCTGTCAAGTTCCTCCTAGGATTCCACTACTGGAAAGACTACGTGGAGAAAACAGAGGGAGCGAGTAAAGCAGAATTCACGATGCCTCTGACTAGACACCTAGTTTTGATAAACTGGAGGCCTATGGAATTAGAAGCTACATTGATTTATATGATCCTGCGAGCCTGGGGCACTGGCAGGTGTGATATGGGCCCCTAGCTACGGAGCACCTAAGTGCAAGTCAGTGATGAAAGCTCGTAAGAGGGAAACTGATCCCTCTGAGTGATAAGGCTTAACTGAGGAGGTAGCGGTCTTCTGTGAAGATCATCTGGTGAGGATATGATGCTCACAAGGTACAGTTGGTGGTTCTGCAGGTATACCTTGGATATTTGGGGAATCCGACAAGGGTGACTTATGTTGTCATCCGGTCTTACCCAGGATAGAATTCCATCATGGGAAAAACAACTATTTCCCAATTTTCTGTGCAAGTCAGAAATCAGGATTGGTAGATTATGCTTTGTGAAGTAAGCAGACGGAGAAGCCTTAACAATCTCCTATGGTAGGAGTATCATGCAGATTTTACCAACGGTTTCTGGACCTGAGGAAGGTCCTGCGGAGGAAGATGAATCTTGCCCTCCAGGCGCCTGGGCGACAGTGCTCTGGGCTAGCCCTGGGTGACCATGTATCTCTGGTTGTCTCCGGGGAAGAGGACAAATTAGGATATAAGCCGGTTGGGTGATGGCTGTGTGTGGAGCCCCACGGTATGCAGCAAGTCTGTCAGTGAGCCATCGCTGCTGAACTGGCTAAGGGATAATTGGAAGGCACAAGGTGGGTTTCCCCCCCACTCCATCGAAAAGAGTGCATGGAGGGGGGTAGTATTGCCTCTTCTCCCGTGAATCCCACTGACCTAGTTGGATCTAGGTTGAATATCCGGAGTTGCCACTTCAAGAGTGGGAAGAGGGAAGGGACTCTGCTTCGCGGAGGGGGACACTACATTCAGGAAACCCAAGCCCCTAGTGACCATGATAATGGATGTTTCGGACTCAGGTTAGGTAGGGGTGGAGAGATACCGCCACCTTCCTGGGAGAGTGGAGCCTAATAGGGCCTCCTGATATTCTGCAAAGATATAAATCAGTCCCGGAGAAACAGGACGAGTTCTAGGTCATTACAGGTTGATTTCTCCATAGGGAGGCAAGGAGGGAAACATGAGGAACAAGGTAGAGATTCATGAATGACTCTGCCTTAGTAACCCCCTCCAGGGCCCAGAGCAGCAGGCAGTAAATGATACTGCATGTCGTGCTCCTGTCTAACAGGCGGGATAATTAAATAGGATTCATAGTCCTGGGGAGGTCGTGAAGGACCTACTGGGACTCACATAGGTGCGTGCACCTACTGGTGTTGTAGGGGTGGGAAAGTGCCCGGAGGGTCCCTTCCAAGTTCAGGGTGTGGCAGCAGATCCTACCTGTTGCGGGGCGGGCAACAGACTGGCAAAGGGGTTTCCCAGTCGTCCGGTGGGCACACGCATCTCTGCAAACCGGAGGTATCTGTAGCTTTGACTAGAGCTACTGGGTGGTTTGCCTTTGGCTTAGTGAAGGTCTCCCTAACTCCTTAGGAGATGGATGGATCGCCGACCGAAGCAATATCCGGGGGCGGATGGGAGGGGGGCTTTTCTTCCCCTCCTCATATTCTTTACCTGTTTCCTTCCTTCGATGATAGGCCTAAGGGCAGCAAGCATTAAGGATTTTCTGTGGGAGTGAAGCCGCAGTCTCAGTTGAGTCCTTAGTGATTGAGGTGGTTTGGGTCACAGGGTTAGTGCCCTCCTAAAATCAGAGGAGCAGGGTTAAGACCTGGCTCCCCCCCATCCATGCTGAAGAAGTGTGTGTGTGTGTGTGACAGCCCTAAGGAATTCCCCCTTCTCTAGTTAGAGGAAGGAAGGGAAAGAAATGTTGCCTACCTTCTCAAGAGGTGGGCCAGGGCCATGGGAATATCCAGTCTGTTGAGAGCCCATGGTGAGGCGGTCACAGATTAGTTAGAATAGACTCCCCTTCCCTGTGGAGAAAGGGAAGGAGGAAGGGTCTTCTGAGCAGGCCCCAAGTTGCTAATTGAAAGGGTATGGGGGGGAACTAAGTCCCTACCCAGATGTTTTCGGGAAAAATGCTGGCAGGGTGGGTCTTGAGCCCATAGGCCTTATGTGGCCAGGGGGCGTGGGAGGGGCCTTGATGGGAGAAGGCCGAGGTATTTTACCTCTCCCCTTGGGTCATGCGCGGTACCCACTACCACCAAGTTCTCTGGTGATAACAAGGCATTGCCGCCGAAAGTCAGGTGGAGTGCCACCTGTTGCAAAGCAGGGGCCACCCTGGCTTCCCTGAGCCAGGCCACTTGGTGGATGGTCATGGCTGAGGCCATGGTGTGGGCTGCTGTATCTACTGCATCCCGGGCTGACAGAAGGAGGTCCTGGGAGATTGTTCTTCCCTCTTCTAGGAATGCATCATATTCTTCCTTGCCCTCTGCTGGGAGCAGGTCTGAACTTTGAGAAGGAATCCCACACATCCAGCATGTATCTGCTGGTTAAGGCCTGGTTGTTTGCAACCCATAGTTGGAAGGCCGAGGCGGAGTAGACCTTACGCCCTAGAAGTTCTAACTCCCTTGTCTCCCTCAATGCGGGGAGAGGGTCACTGGGGGGTTCACCCAGGCCTAATGCCATTTGTACCATATCCCAGGGTGGGATTGGGTGGTTGATGAGGGAGGGGAACTCTGATCCCGGGACTCTATACTTGAGGCTGGCTGTGTCTGACACTGGGGAAATGGAACCTGGGTTCTGCCATCTGGAGGAGGCGAGGTCCCAGACACTGGGGTGGAGGGGAACCATAAACGGTCCCGCTGAAGAAAATACCAGCCCAAATAGGGTATCCGAGGTGGGCTTGGAGGATCGCACCTTCATCCCCAAATGGGCTGTGGTGTGGTGCAAGAGGTTGAAGTGCGCCGATACATCGCCTGTATGTGAGCCTGGTGCCGGGGAGAGAGTGGTACCGGGTGCTGTCAGCGGGACTGATGGCGATGACATTTCATGTGGGGTCCATTCATGAGGGTGGAAGTGGAATGGGAACGGTGCTGAAACACAGCGCCGAGGCCGCTTGAAGCCCCTTGGCAGACCTTCCTTGGGACTTGAGCAAGGGGAAGCATCTCGTGATCCCCGAGGTGGTACCGGAGACAGCAAAGTTATATGTTGCCATGGGGAAGGTTCTACCGTGCCCGGGCCCGAAGGAGTAATGGGTGGCGGGACTTGGGTGCCTGGGGTTGGAGGGGGGGATGGAGAGCGGTGCCGTTTGTGATGCACCCAGGCCTTAGATATGAAGGGCAGCTTGCTCCTCCTAACCAGTACCGGGGAAGGAGGTGTGGGCAACAAAAGGAGTGCCCATACAGCCTCCACCACCTCTGGAGTCATTGCGATTGGGAGCAACTCTGAATGGCCACGTGACGAGCCCCTACCAGGAAGAGACGGGGCTGCCTGTGTGAAGTGGCACTGGGGAAGATGGTGAAATTCAACCCTGTGGTGCCGAGGATGGCTGGTGCCAAGGCGGGCCCGTCACCGTTGGTACAGGGCTGAAGCAAGTCTGCAGTACCAGAGGCGACTCAGAGTGGCGCCTGGGTGCCCCTGTACCGTCAGTACAGGGCTGCGGTGAGCTTGCAGTGCTGGCGGTTACCTAGAGTGGCACCGAGGTGAGCCTGGTGCCGATGGACTGTGTCAGCGCCGAGGTACCAAGCTCATCCTCCTGTGGCCTCTGTCATCATGGTGCCGGGTAGGTCCCGGTGCCAAGCCAGCTCATGGTGCTGGATGGGCTCCCAAAGCCTCAGGAGAGGAGTGCTGAGCCTGTTCAGAGGCTAGGGTATGTGCCTTTGCTCCCTATCCTTGATTGTCCTAGGTTTGAAGGACAGGCATAAGGAGCAGGAGGTGACCAAGTGGTCTTCGCCTAGGCACTGTAGGCACTTCCTGCGGGGGTCGTCCCAGGGGAAGGCCTTGATGCACTCAGTGCAGGGTTTAAACCCTGGCATGGCGAGAGGTGGATTTTGATGTTCCGGCCCAAATGCTGGAGTCTTCTTTGGTGGAACTATGTCCACGAAAAGGTGCTCCCAGTTGGGCGTGAAGCTCATACAAACGTGGAGAATCTGCTTGCTGTCGCAAGGAGCAGACGTTCCAGATCTGACGTGTAAGGTGGAAGAAATGAAACTGGGGAGGAGGTCGGGAAGTGGCCATATATATAGCCACTGGGTGGCGTGGGGGGGCGGTGGCTGCCTACCATCTCCTGACAGGCTAGGACAAACATTTTTCTGACCAATCCAGCGCTCTGGCACGGAGACACCTATTACTGAATGGATCTGAGCAGCGCTCGAAGAACTTACCCCTTTAGCTACCCTGGAAAGTTGCTGGGAAAATATCTACGCAGATTTCTGCCTCCTATGGCTGGAGCAGCCCAGCTGGTTTTGGCACCCTGATAGTGGTACAGGGCATTGTGGTAGGGGGCACACAGCCAGCTCTCTCATTGCAAGTTCTAAAGGGGTAGCTTAGTTGAGTTCAGCAAAACAAACAAGGAGTCCTGTGGCACTTTTAGAAACTAACAAGTTTATCGCATGAGCTTTTGTGGGAGTCTTTAAAAGTAACACTAGGCTCCTTGTTTGTTTTTCTCTAGTTGCAATTTCTGAATAAGAAACCCAGGAAACAATCGTTAGCTCCTGAAGTTATACTAAAGCAGAAATATTTGTATAGAACTCTGGAAGGGTACTTAGTATGAAAGTTGCTAAATGAAATAAATTATATCGAACCATGTAGCACCTCTATCAAGGGTGAATACTTTTCAGTTGCTAAAAGATGTTAATATACAAAATATATAATATGTAAAAGTTCTGAGAGCTCTTTTAAAAATATTACAACCCTGTTCCTTTTTCTGCAAGTAAATTTTAAAAAATAAATGCAGTTTAAATTTTACTTAACTAGTTTTATTTTGGCTTTCTTTGGAACACTGTAGAACAGATTCCTTAAGATAAAAAGAGTTCTCTCTGGCGTGAGAAGTGTGAAATGGCAGGTGGATGAAAATCATTTAGTGCCACGCAGAACATTTAAAAATACAAATTAATGAAGCCAAGACTGATGCAATATTGCTGTAAAACAAACAAGGAATTCCATGGTACTTAAAGACAAGCCAATTTATTTATTGCATGAGCTTTTGTGGGAGAAAATCCCATGTCATCAGATTTATGAAATAAATAAATTGGTTAGCCTTTAAGTGCCACAAAATTCCTTGTTTATTTGTTTGTTTATTTTATTTTATTTTACTGAACTAGACTAACACGGCTACCCCTTTGGATCTTGGCAATATTGCAGGTTGATGTTTCCTTCTGGAAACGTGACAAAGACAGGCAACAAAAATTGAGGTGTAGCTGATGGTCTAGATAGACAGCAAGTGTCATTGGATCATATTTGTTTAGTAAATAATAAAACTACAGTATTTCAGTTTAACATTTTTATTAAAGTTCCAACAAAAAGACAACATCTATGCATTTTTTTTTTTTTGATTTAAGATAGTTAGGCATGCTGATTCTTCCAGTGCAAAAAACTGTTGCCCACGCAGCACCAGGCCTCACAAATTGCCGGCCAGTGAGCGCCATAACTTGCCCAGCTGCATTATCAACTTAGAGGGAATGTCACCTACGGATGCAGATAAACGTAGACCTGCAGCAGATACCCGTGATCTGCAGGGTTCTACTTATGACTCCTTGTAGAATCTTTTTTAAAAAAATTATTAAATGACCTCTATAGTAACTTTGGTCTGTCTTATCTGTGTGTATTAACGAATGGCAATGTAGAAATCTCTGTGACTTTCTGAGGTAAGGGTATATGTGTGCTCTGAGTAATTTATGGGTGCATAGTGAAAGTGAGGATGTAACAGATTGTCAACAGTTGACCCACCTGGAGGGCACCTCCTGCTGGTGTTACTGGGGAATTACACTCAATTGGTTCCCACTAGCTGGTCTGTGCTCTGCCTCTTGCCATGCTGACTCTGCTCCTAAGCCTAGTTCTGTGACCTTAGACCTCCACCTAAGCCCAATAGTCAACCCTTTCTGGGGATCCAGCCACTAGGTACTCAATGGCCATGGCTTGCCCTGGTTCTGGCCACTAAACCAGTCAATGGTCAGCGAGCCTGTGCCACTCCTGGCATGCTGGGGGTGCGGGGAGGGGCCTGGGCCTGTTCACTTCTCCAAGCCCCAGCCAAGGGTCCCTATGTGCTTCCGCCTCCTTCCAATCACTCCTCTGTTTGTGTTGACACTCTGGGCCACTTCCCCATGGCCCCAGTCATGAACAATCTCCTGCCGCTGGAGCCCAGTCACTGTCCACCCCTTGCCCTGGCCTGCTGCTCCAGGCCTTCATCCCTTCTGGCTTCATCGTCCCCAATGTTGGTCAGCTTTCTGGGCTGCTTGCTCCTGCATCTAACCTGCCAGGAAGAGAAAGTTGTCCTTGCAGTTCCCACAGCAGACTGATCCTCGCCAGCTCTGCTACACTCCTTTTATATCAGCAGTCTGCCCTCTGATTGCCTGCTGCTACACACACACACCCACACACACACCCACACACCTTTTTAACCCTGTGTGTACCAAAGCAGTGCAACCACACTGCTACAGAGGGGTACAGAGCTTTGAGCAATGTAGTGTTGTTGCTGTTGGGCCCAAGGGGCATGGGTCCTGAATGTGCTCAGCAGTGCTCTGAGTGATGTTGGGGAGCTGGACCCAGGAGAGCTATTTTAAGTATCCCATCCTGCTGCACTCCCAGACATGTAGCCTAGGATGGATGCTAACTGGGAAATGTAAAGAGCTGGGCTCTGCTGCATCTGGAAACTCCTGGTTTAACAGAAAGTTAAGTGCCATGCTGGCCATGCTGGGAGGTGGTGGGAAGGTAGAAGAAGACAAAGAAATAGTTCAGGGCCAGGGTGCACAGCGGAGCTTTGGGGACAGGATGAGGAAAGTGACATGGTGTTGGCGTGCACAGAGGGGCTTTGGAGGAGGGAGGAAAGGGATGTGGGGTTGGAGTGAGCAGCATGGGGGGGGGGTGAGGAAAGGGGCTAGATTTGGGCAAGCCAGGGATTTGCCTCCCCCACCCCAGGACAGCAGTAGAAAGGTAGCTGGGCCTCGGGCCAGGCAGCAGGTGTGGAGAGCCAGACTGGACCCAGAGCTAGCTCTTGAAGCTGTTCTTCTGGCAATGGCCAGACCAGGCCCAGGGTCAGCTGCAGGGGCTGGCATCAATGTCAGCGGCCAGTAATATAAAAAAGTTTAAAATAGAATAAAAAATGTATTTTTTAGAAGAGACAACCTTAAAGCAATGCACTTAAAGAGACAAAACAAGTTATTCAGATCCATAAGAGTTCTTGTAAAGGGAATTTTAATGAACTGAATGCATTTGTTTGCAAAAGATCAGTTGGAAAGGGAGGGTGAGAGTCTCTCCGGGTCTGAAGCAGATGCTGTGAGTTGGAGTCTCTTGGTCTATGGGGAATCTCACCTCCCAGAAAATGGTTCGCTTCTGGTTAGTTGTTATGGTGCGTGCATAAATAAAATCTGTTTAGATGCTTTATCCTGCCTCAGGTGTTGTCATCGCGCCGGATCCCATTACCTGCTTAATACCTACCTGCTTAATAAGGGTTAAGGGGTTGGGAGGTGCCAGAGGTCTCAAATATGGGCTTGGCCCCAGGGCACTGGGCAATCTTGATATGTCACTGTGTATGCCTCTGTGGGGCGTGGAACCACTGCTTTGTATTTGTCTCCATCCGTTCAAGCTATGTGAGACACACAACTGGGACATGTCATGGCAGAATTTCATATCTGTACATATGTGACATTGCAGAAAACATGCTCCTATAACAGTACTGTTTGGGATGTCATGAGCATCCCAAAAACACCTTCTTTTGTCTCACAAGGTCAGCATCCGTTACTGCAGGTGTCAGACCTCTGCAACAGATCATTAAGGACTTACAGCCTATTCTAAAAGATGATCCCTCACTCTCTCAAGCCTTGGGAGACAGACCTCTCCTTGCCTACAGACAGCCACCCAATTTTAAACAGATACTGACTATCAATTAGAGATCTAACAACAGAAACATTAAAGCAGGCACACACCCCTGCAACAAACCACACTGCCAAGTCTGCCCACATATCTGCACAATAGATACCATCATAGGTCCTAATCAAGCCTGCTACTCTATCAAAGGCTCATTTACCTGCTTATCTACTAATGGAGATCTATGCCATCATGTGCCAGAAATGCCCCAACACCTTATACATTGGACAAACAGGACAATCCCTGTGCAAAAGAATAAATGAATGCAGAGCTGATATCAAATCACAAAACAAAGAATCTGGTTGCTGAGCACTTCCATCTTTCTAATCACTCGATAAATGATTTGTTAACAACCGTCCTCAGAGGTATGACTGGGACATCAAGACTTCAAAGAGAAACAGCTGAACTCAAATTAATATGCAAATTAAATTGTGTGAAAGCAGGATTGAATTGAGACTATGGGTTCTTTTCCCATTACAAAAGGTAATTTGACTTCAGGCTTCCCAGGGTTTGAACCTGTAAACTGCTCTGATTTGCTGTTACTGTATGACCTGATCCTATGTTTTATACCCCCTTGCATTTATTTTCATTCCATTCTGTAAGTTCACCCATCTTCGAAGCATCTGACAAAGTGGGATTTTCTCCTACAAAAGCTCATGCAAAAAATAAATCTGTTAGTCTTTAAGTGCCACACAACTCCTTGTTTTTTTTGCTGGACTAGACTAACAGGGCTATCTCCCATCATCTTTTCTCATATACAGCTTCAGGCAATACACAGCTACACTGTAAAGGTGAACACGAATGATACACACATCATGGCATAAGGCTGTATGTGGGTCACAGCATGTCGTAGTCCATATCTGGGTGGGTTGAACTGAAGTGGAGCTTTCAGAAGAAATCTCCCAGTCTCAGTTCAAAGACTTGTTCTCTGAGCTGCCTTCCCAAGAGGGGCTAGGCTGGGGGGACAGGGTGGCTTTGTGTTTAAGGTCTGCACGGATTCCTCCTTCTGTCCCAAACTCCCCATTTCTCTGTCTGCTTCACTTCCCATTTCAAACATCCTTCATCACACTCTGCATCCAGGCAGCACCTGGCACAACAGGACCTTAATCTCAGCTCACAAAAACTCAAAGGTATACCTGGTAGTCATGTAACCCACTGTTCAGTGTGTTTATGGGTGTCCTGCTGTACCAGGCATTATGTGCCATGAAGCTGTGTGACAAAACTCTGCTTTTGTAGCTTAGACTGGGACATCTGCTTTTAGCTCCGGCTCCCCTAGGGTCAATCCCCAGCATGTCATTCAGGTTTTCATAAGCATTTCCCCAACTCAGAGTCAGGCAGACAATGCTAGTTGTGTAGGGCATGTTTACCCTTAGCACTGCAGTGCTTCTCAGGTTCAGAATGATCTTAAAAATGTCAAAAATTGACAAAGAAATTTATTTTGGCTCAAAAACAACATTTAATTTTTTCCATTTTCAAGCATCGAATGAAGTGGGATTTTACCCACACAACTCATGTGATAAATGAATTTGTCAGTCTTTAAAAGTGCCACAGGACTCCTCGTTTTTTTGTTTTTGTTTTTGTTTTCCTGAAAAAGACAAACACGGCTACCCCTCTGGAACTGATTGCTATGGAAAGTCTCCAAAGGAGGGAGAAAGTGCCCTGTCTCTCGGGCAGTCCTTTCAAGGGTTAATTCCGCTCTCTGCGGAAAATCTGTCCCTTACTTCCAGTCTGGATCTGTCTGGACATATCTCCCAGCTGTCACTCTGCCTTTGTTTGCTGTGTGAGAGAGCTCACTGCTCCTCGAAATTTCCTTGGGGTTCTGCTGATAGGCTGGGAACAAATCACCTTTTTGCCTTCTCTTGGAGAAACTCACTAAATCAAGCCCTACTGTTTCTGGTTTTCAAGGAAGTTATCTAGCCCTTTCAGTATCGTTACCCTTTGCTAAACCCTCCCCAATTTCCTGATGTCATGATCAGTGGTTAAAGTATAATTTGGTGGGCCTCAGGACCCTCCTAATTGGTGGGTCCCCTTCCCATATTGTCCAGGTCCCCTTTCTGCATGTGCAGGCCCCCTTCCCACATGTGCAGACCCCAACCTGGGAAGGATGAGGGCACAGGATGTGGAGGAATGGAGCAGGGGCAGTAGGTGGGGTGTTGAAGGGGTGGCTGCAGGCAGGGGCAGGAGATGGGAGCAGTGAAGGGAAGGGCAGGAGGCAGGAGGTGTCAGGGTGGTGAAGGGAGGCAGAGGCAGGAGAAGGAGCAGAGAAAGAGTGTGTGGTGGCAGGAGATGGGGCAGAGAAGGGGTGGATGGTGACAGGATGTGCGGGGCAGGGGGGTGAGGCAGAGAAGGGTTGGAGCAGGAGAGTGGGGGGGGGGCTGGGGCTATATGGGAATGGGGTCATTGGGCTGCTTGCCCAGCCAGCTCCCCTCTACAGCTGTGGGGAGCTGGGGGACCCCAATCAGGGCCAGCCTGGTGGGAGAGAGTCTGCCCCACTGCTCCCCGCACCAGCCCTAGCCCCATCCCATGTCACCACCCTAGGGCCTGTGCAGCAAAGCTGAAGCAGCCTTGGCCCCATGATTCTGGCTCTGGCCCTGGTCCCGGTGCCACCCCCCAGCCCACCTTGCTGCCCCAGGGCCTGCAAAGCTGGAACAGCCTTGGCCCCATGCTTCCAGCTCTGGCCCTGGTCCCGGTGCTGGCCCCAGCCCACCTTGCTGCCCCAGGGCCTGCAAAGATGGAGCAGCCTCAGCCCCCTGCTCTCAGCTCCCAGCTCCCACTCCTACTCCAGCCCAGGCCTGCCCCCAAGGTCCCTTACCTGGCCAATGGAGTGGAGCAGCCACCTGATGGGCTGACCTCCTGCTCTGAGCATGCTCTGACTGAGCATGCTCGAGTCTCTGAGCATGCTTAGACAGAGCATGCTCAAGGCAGGAGTTTGAAAAGCTCCCAGCTTAGGGGAAACTCTGGCCAGCAGGGAGCTTGCCCCAAGCTAGAAGCTTTTAAAACTTCGCAGGGGTAGTAAGGTAGAACACACCGGAATGCTGCGTTCTGGTTCCTGATTATATTTTTGGGGCCCTGCAACACTGTGTTCTGGTGTGTTCCTCTAGTTTTGGGGGCCCTGGAACACTGATGCCCCAAAAATAGGGGGGCCCAGAACAGCATTCTGGTCTGTTCCACCCTTCCTTTAACCCCTGGTCATGACTGATGTGTGAAAGCTGGGTGCAGTCTCTGGTCCTGATCTCCTTGACAGTCTAGCCAGAGGGGACCCTCCCAACTCTGACTAGCTGTGCCCTGGCTTCTCCAGCACAAGCTAAAGCTTACTCTCTTAGCACAGAATTGTACTGGAACAATTCCCACCAGTACTCCCAAATCCTTCCCAGACTTCCCAGGGTTAGGGTTAGGGTTAGTCCTTCCCAGAGTTTCTGCTTTCCAAGGCAGTGTCCTCCCAACCTGCATGACCTACATTCCTGAAGTTGGTGTATAACCCTCTGCTCCCTTCTTTGTTCAGCCTCCTTCCTTGTAACTAAGCACCCTTGAAGGGCCAGTGGTGGCTGGTCTGATCTGTGATGTCCTATGCGAGGGGAGTTGCTGCAACACATATCTCATACGGTGCCTTAAATAGTGGGGGAGTGAGAAGGGGGTGGCTGAGACCAGTGGTTCTCAATTGTTTTTTCCTCAGGGCCCTGTTGAAAAAGAAAATTTATGCCAGTGACCTGACAGTTACATCTTTGAGCAATGCATTCCAGTCTTTTGGTGGCAGCAGTAGGGCATGCCACGACCTAGTACATTGGGGGTCTGTGACCCAATACTGGATCATGACCCTCAGTTTGAAAACCACTGGCCTGGAACCCACAATACTTTTTTTTTTTTTTTTTGCCAGCTGCAGTTCCTTTCTTCACCAGTACAGGCAAATATTAGTGCTAACTGGAAAACTACTCTCCTAATTTGCTATGTGCGTGCGTGACGTGAAATGATTCACATGACCACCAAGCTCCTGTGTGCCTGCGCAGGGGAGGCAGCATTCCAGGGAGACTGGAGGCGAGCCTGCCATACTCTGTACATATGCTTTGGCTTGTGGACTCCCTGGTGCTGCTGGAATCTGGCCCTTGCTGCAGAGAGGTGCCACTGGAATCCAGCTGCGGCCACCAGAGTCCGGTCCTGGCCATGGAGCAGCACTGCCACTGGTGTCCGGCCTGGGTGACGAACAGAAGTGCTGCCAGAACTGGAGTGGAGCCACCATTGTTGTGGATCCCAGGCCCTGCAGGGGAGCAGCACCACTGTCACTGTGGTTCCCAGCCCTGGCCAGAAAGCAGCACTACTGCCACTGTGGTCCCCAGCCCTCTGCAAGGGAGTGGCACCACTGCCACCATGGTGCAGCCCCAACCGGGGGCTGGATCAGCCACCAAAAGCTGGCTCTTGCCGGGAAGCAGCGCCACCAGCCTAGGCCACCCTGGGCCTGGGAGCAGGCCTCCCAGCTGCTGCTCCCACCTACTCCTTCTGTGTCCCTATGTTATACCCATGGCCCCCTTCACCACCTTGACACTTCCTGCCTCCAGCATTCCCCTTCACTGCCCTCATCTCCAGCCCCTGTCCCGGGGTACCTCTTCAATACCCCCACCTCTTGTCCCTGCTCCATTCCTCCTCATTCCTCCTGCCACATCCCATGCCCTCATCCTTCCCTCCATACTCCCACCCCACACCCCTCACCTTCAGTTCTGCCATGCCCCCACCCCATCTGTCCTTACCCCTCCAATGCATACAAGCCATAACTCATCACAAATGGTGGGGAAGAATCAAAAGAGAATTTATGAAATAGTTTTTGATTTTTCCCTGTCATTTTTGATGGGTTACAGCTGGTTGTTTTATAAACCATTTTCCATTGAAAACTGATGCTTTGCCAGCACAGAAAGTTTTCATGGGAAAGGGTTGGTTTTGGCTAACTTTTTGGAAAAAAATCGGGGACTAGGGAGGTCTATAAAGATATTGCTCAGGCCTGCAAGGATAAAATCAGAAAGGCCAAAGGGCAATTTGAGTTGAAACTAGCAACTGATGTGAAGGATAACAGGAAGGGGTTCTACAACCATGTCGACAAGCAGAAGAAGATAAGGGATAGCGTAGGTTCCCTACTGAATGAGGCAGGTATCTTCATGCTGGAGGATACAGAAAAGGCTGAAGTACTCAATGCTTTTTTTACTTCAGTTTTCACAGGCAGGGTCAGCTCCCAGGCTACTACACAGGGTAATGCAGAATGGAGACAAGGAGAGCAGCCCATGGTGATGGAAGGTCAGGTTAGAGACTACTTAAAGAAGTTAGATGTGCACAGGTCTATGGGGTTGGATGAACTGCATCCAAGGGTGCTGGGGGAGTTGGCCAATGTGACTGCAGAGTCGCTGGCCATTATCTTTGAAAACTCGTGGCGAACGGAGGAGGTGCAGGAGGGTTGGAAGAAGGCAAATATACTACCTATCTTCAAGAAAGGGAAAAAGAAGGATCTGGGGAACTACAGACTGATCAGCCTCATCTCAATCCCTGGAAAAATCATGGAGCAGATCCTCAAAGAATCCATCCTGAAACACTTGGAGGAAAATAGAGTGATCAGGAGTAGTCAGTATGGAGTCACCAAGGCCAAATTGTGCCTGACCAACCTGATTGCTTTCTATGATGAGATGACTGGCTTTGTGGATGCAGGAATAGCTGTTGACGTGATATACCTCAACTTTAGCAAGGTTTTTGATACAGTTTCCCACAGCATTCTTGTTGGCATGTTAAGCAAGTATGGGTTGGATAAGTGGACTGTAAGGTAGATAGAAAACTGACTAGATCAGCGGGCTAAGAGGGTTCAAATCAACTGCTCAATGTCTAGTTGGCAAACAGTAATGAGTGGAGTGCCCCAGGGCAGGAGTGATGCTGGCACCTGGCACATGGGGCATGTGCCCTGATTTCCAGAGCCAGTGCCCTGAGTGTCCAGAGCAGCCCTTGCCTCTTCTGGCCCTGACTCCAGCCAGAGATCCAGGGCCAGCTGCCCGTGGCAGCACCTGCCTCTGTTGGCCCGTCCCCAGCTGGGAATTCAGGGCCAGGCTGGCAGCGAGAGGAGCCCGAGGATGGATTGGGCCAGGGAGGTGAGCCAGGGCCAAGGGGGCAGTACCTCAGCTAGGGGGTGTGGACTGTGCATGTGCCCTGGGTCTTTCCCTGAGGCAGTGACGCTCCTGCCCCAGGGGTCAGTTTTGGGCCCATTCTGTTTAACATCTTCATTAACAATCTTAATGATGGGATAGATTGCATGCTCAGTAAGTTCATGGATGACACCAAGCTGAGGGGAATGGTAGACACACTGGAGGGCAGGGACAGGATTCAAGGAGACGTAGACAAATTGGAGCAGTGGGCCAAAAGAAATCTCATGAGGTTCAACAAGGACAAGTGAAAAGTCCTACACTTAGTCCATGCACTGTTACAGACTGGGGAGTGATCAGCTAAGTAGTTAGCACTGTTGAAAAGGACCTCAGTGTTATGGTGGATGGGAAGCTGAATATGAGTCAACAGTGTGCTCTTGTGTCCAAAAAGGCTAATGACATATTGGGCTGTGTCAGTAGGAGCATTGCCAGCAGATCAAGGGATGTGATCATTCCCCTCTTTCGGCACTGGTGAGGCTGCATCTGGAATATGGTGTCCAGTTTTGGGCTCCCCACTATGAAAAGGGTATGGACAAATCAGAAAAAGTCCAGCAGAGGGCAATGAAAATGATTAGAGGGCTGGGGCGCATTACTTATGAGGAAAGACTGAAGGAACTAGACTTATTTAGGCTGCAGAAGAGAAGACTGAGGGGAGATTTGGTAGCAACCTTCAACTACATGAAGGGGTGCTCCAAAGAGGAGGGAGCTAGGCTGGTCTTTGTAGTAACAGAGGACAGAACAAGGAGAAATGGTTTCAAGTTACAGCTGGGGAGGTCAAGGCTGGATATTAGAAAAACTTTCTCACTGGGAGAGTGGTGAAGCATTGGAAAGGGTTGCCTAGGGAGGTAATGGAATCTCTGTCTTTGGAGATATTTAAGATCTGGTTACACAAAACCCTGACTGGGATGATTTAGTGAGAGTGGTCCTGCTTTTAGCAGGGAGTTGGGTTAGATGACCTCATGAGGTCCCTTCCAACCCTATGATTCTATGAAAAGAAGTTCCAGAAAAGATCAAAATGTCCCTGTGACAGGCTGCCCTCCAGATCTGGTCCAGTGTGCTGCCATGCCTCCCTCACCTGATTCCCACTCCTGAACCCCAATTTGCCCTGCTTTGCTAAGCGATCACTCACTCCTGAGTCAGCCCACTCCAGCCTCTCGCATGCAAGTGGTCCCAAGCAGTGGGTGTACGCCCTCTGGCTACCTGAGGGACAGTCTCCCAAGTGAGCACCCCAGGCCCCAGATACCACCATGGGAACCACTGATTACAGAGATTGGGACCAATTCCCACTCACCATACACAAGTCCATCCATTTACCAAAGAAATGGATTGTGCCCAGCTTTCTTCACTCATACCTCCTAAAGATCACACAGCTTTAGATAAAACAACTACTAGTTTATTAATCAGATTATAATTCCCACTGAGAATATGGCCAATCATGGCAGAATCACAACATAAATGAGTCAGGAGTGACCACAAGGAAGTGAAAGGTAGAACACGCATACTACCCTAATAGCTCATAGTCCAAATTTGTGTTCAAGGTGTTCCGCTGTCATACGGTTTGTACAGCCAGTCTCTGCCTGAGACCAGGCAGGGCCCAAATCTTCCTTGAAATTCTTTCAAGATGGAGGAGTATTACCAGCAGATCAAGGGATGTGATCATTCCCCTCTATTCTGCACTGGTGAGGCCACATCTAGAATACTGTGTTCAGTTTTGGGCTCCCCACTACAAAAAGGACAGGGACATGCTAGAGAGAGTTCAGAGGAGGGCAACCAAAATGATTAAAGGGTTGGAGCACAAGCCCTATGAAGAAAGACTGAAAGCATTAGGCTTATTTAGTCTGCAGAAGAGAAGATTGAGGAGGGATTTGATAGCAACCTTCAACTACTTGAAGGGATGCTCTAAGGAAGATGGAGCTCAACTGTTCTCGGTGGTAACAGAGGACAGAACAAGGAGCAATGGTCTCAAGTTGCAGTTAGGGAGGTCGAGGCTGGATATTAGAAAAAACTTTTTTACTAGGTGAGTGGTGAAGCATTGGAATGAGCTGCCAAGGGAGGAGGTGGAGTCTCCATCTTTGGAGGTGTTTAAGGCCCGGCTGGACAAAACCATGACTGGGATGCTTTAGTGGGAGTGGTCCTGCCTCTGGCAGGGGGTTGGACTAGATGACCTATGAGGTCCCTTCCAACCCTAGGATTCTATGATTCTATGAAATTGCTGGGGCCCTCACTTCTCAGGCCACCCCCGGATGAGAGAACAAGTCTGAATCAAGATAAAGGCCCTTCACAAGGACTTTACCCAGGTCCGGGAGGTGAGGCGGCTCCGGGGGCCAGAGCAGGGAGGCATGTGCCCCTACTTTGAGAAGATGGATCGCTTCCTCAGTGAGGAACCCTCCAGGCTGCCTTACACTGCAGTGGACTGCGGCGACATGCCCACTGCATCCACGGCTAATGAGAGAGAAGCAGCAGACGTTGACGTCCCCGTGGAGGTCGATGTTGGCAGCCCAGCAGTGGAACCACCGCATGGCAGCCCCCAGCCCTGAGCTGTTCCTTAGCCCAGAGGAGGCACCCACATCCCCGGAGGTGCTGGACGAAGAGGGCACCACCACGGAGGAAGACCCTGGAGAGGACATGTCCTGCCGGACATTGCCAAGACCAGGGGGTAAATGTCCCCCTTCTTCCTCCATGCAGCGATGACAGCACCTCCCTGTCACAGGCAGGGTGGGTGGATAGGCCCTGGGGACAGGTAGGGTCCCTGACACAGAGGCGGGGCACAGAGGCAGCCCTGGGGACCCATGTGGCATGGGGGAAGCTCAGTCGAGCAGGGTGGGGGGATGTGAGCAGGGGGAATGGAGGAACCAGAAGTGTCAGCACAAAGCAGATGGGAGGCAGCCCAGGCTGCTGGCACATGGCCTTGGGACATGCTCTGAGAACAGTGCAGAACTGAGTGTTGCTTGCCACAGTGCCTGACCTGGGCAGCTCAACACAGCCAGGTGTACTTTAGGGGCCCTGTCCTTCAGGACATGTCTTGGGAGGCATGGGGACAGCCAGGGCACAGCTGCTTGCTTCAGTCAGCCCACCCACAGCACTAGCTAGGCAGCTGCTGGGACTAATGATGGCCTCTCTTGTCTCCCCCCAGCAGCTCGTCAGGCCCGCCAATGCCCTGCTGCAGCAAGCCGACCAGCTACCGCCCGGCGCAGGAGGAAGACACGCTGGACCTGGGATGACCTCCTCCTCAAACTTATCCACCTTGGACAGGGGCCCGAGGAGGGTGTGCAGTCATGGCAGGGGCAGATGTCAGCCCACCACACATCTGACCTCCGCCTGCTGCAACAGGCTGTTGACCTGGAGGAGTAGCACACCATCGCCCACGAGCAGCAGACCCAGGCCCTGGATCAGATGAGCCAGGAGCTCCTGACCATTGGGGCAGCCTTCCAGGGCATGGCAACCAGCCTGAGTCAGCTGGTGAAGCATTTTGTTGCCCTTGCTGCCCAGGAAGCCCCATCCAGGGACCCCCACATCCTTCATCACTGGTACCCCCTTCTCCTAATTCTCAAAGCCCCTCCCTGCCCTCCAACCTCCCCCCTTCCCATTTAAATAAAACATGTTAAACCAATTTTTCTGTTCATGTCTTTATTTATTTGGGGCTGGAGGGGTTAGGGTGGTGCAAGTGTGTTTGGGAGGCATGTGTGGGGTGGGGCTGCTGAGGGCATCTGGTGGCAGGCCCGAGTTCTTAGGGCTCCTCCAACAGAAACATGTTCTTGAGTGCCTCACGGATGATGTGTGCTCTTTGCTGCACCCACTCTGTCTGCTGCCTGGCTGCTGGAAATGTGCAGCGAGCTTTTCAGCCTCAGCCTCCCAGATGGTTGGGACTCTGTCACCCCGCAGTTCACAGAGGTTATGCAGGGCAACACAGGCACAGATGACCTCTGGGAGGGTGTCTTCCGCAAGGTGGAGGCGTGTTAGAAGACACTGTCATCTGGCTTTGAGCCTTCTAAATGCTTGCTCCACTACCTGGCGACAGTTGTTCAGTCTCCTGTTAAAAAGCTCCTTGTCTGGATCAAGGTGGCCTGTGTATGGCTTCGTAAGCCATGGCAAGAGAGGGTAGGCAGCATCCCCCACAACAAAAAGGGGCACCTGTACATCCCTGATGGGCATGTCATGTTGCATGAGAAAGGGTGCCCACCTGCATTTGCCTGTACAGCGATGAGCTCTGCAGCACTCAGGCATCGTGTGCCCTCCCTGGCCAGCCGACATAGATGTTTGTGAAGAGGCTCCAGTGATTAATCAGGGCCTGCAGGAGCATGGAGAAGTATCCCTTGTGGTTCCAGTACTCTGCGTTTCGGTGCGGTGGGGCTCGGATGGGTATATGAGTGGCATCAAAGATGCCCACGCAGCTGGGGGATCCGAGGGCACGGAGTCCATGCAGGGTCTCTTGCAGGTTCCCAGGCCTGACCAGGCAGGCTAGCAGGACCTTATTAATTGCCCTGCAGGAGAATAGTCCCCATGGTGGCCTTCCCAACCGCGAACTGGTGTGCCACTGAGCAGTAGGTGTCCGGGGCAACCATCTTCCACAGGGCTATGGCCACTCTCTTATCGACAGGCACGGTGTGTCTAAGATGGCTGTCCATTCTCTGCAGCCGCGGGGCAAGCTCATGGATCAGCTCCAGGAACATCTGCCTCTTCATATGGAAGTTCAGCTTCCATTGCTCATCATCCTAGGTGGTCAGGGCAACACAGTGCCTACCAGTCAGTGCTGGTTTCCTGTACCAAGATGCCATGGCACATGGAGGCCAGCAGAGTGGCTGCAGCAGCAAGCAGGGCCAGCATGATGGCACTGGTCAAGACTGTGCAGGTGGTGGGCACCTCAGCAGCAAGCTGCAGGAGCTGGGCTAGGTCCATGACCTGCTCCCTCTGCCTCTTGCCAGCCACAACGGGTAGAGGGCTGAGGCAACTTCCCACTTTTATGTGATTGGCTGTGGCAGTGGCCCTTTTCTGTGGCCATCTTCCCACACCTCGCATGGTGCCCCCCTCCAATTTGAATTGGCAAATCCAGTCCATGGACATGCCAATTCGAATTGAAGTTTCTGGTGTGGCCATGTCAATTTGAATTCACTCAATTCAAATGAATAATTATTAATTCAAATTGACCCAATTCAAACTCAGTAATTTGAATTGAAAGGCCAAGTATAGACATAGCCAACTAATTTAGCCCATGGCCACACTAGGCTTTCCCTAGTTTGCACTAAGAAATTTCTTAGTTCGAAATCAGGAACACATAATTCAAGTTAGTTAGTACCTGTGCTTAGTCTGAACTTAGCGTGATGTGCACTCAAACTTATGCTTAGTTTGAACTTAATACATTTGAACTAAAAACATATTCTAGCTTGAACTAAGTGTTAGTTCAAACTAGAACACATTAATTTGAACTTATAAGCACAAGGTTAATTCGAACTAAACCTAGGTTAGTTCAAACTAACCTTGAACTTCTTAGTTCGAGCTAACAAGTTTGAACTAGCTGTGGCTAGTGGAGACATAGCCTTAGTGCCTGCCCCACCCCGGCTGAGGGCTACTGACTTTTGAGACTTGTACTACCTGAGCTGCCTGGCAGGCGGACAGCATATATGTTGGGCCATGGGGCTCACCGCATATTGAGAAAGACGGCTGGTTTCCACCGGACTGGACATATCTGCATGGTGGCCTTCCTTGGAGCCTGGGCCTGGGGAAGGGCCTGAATGCCCGGATGAGACTGCACCAGCCTACGAAGGGTATGAGCATCCAGGGGCGTTGCTGGCTGGGGGAGGGATGTGGGGCACTGACCCAGGCCCCGCCCCTGACCCGCAGGTCCTGCTCCCAGCCCACAGGCCCCGCCCCCTGGTCGGGGACAGGGCCAGGCACCGCCGTGGGCGGCCAGGCCCTGCGTCCCTGGCGGGCAGTGTTCCCTCTAAGCTGATGATGCAGCTGAGCAAGTTCTGGATGCAGCTGAGCAGGTCTGAATGCTGCTGAGCAAGTTCCCTGCTGGTTCCCCAACTCCCACTGGGCCCCTTCCCCACTGCCTTCCAGTGCCCCCAGTGTATCGAACAACTTGTTCAGCTGCATCATCAGCTTTGAGGGAACACTGTGTAAATAAACAAAAAGCAAGAAAATAGAATTAGATTAGAAATATCTTTCTCTTCTACTCCTCAAATTCACTGGAAGCCTGAGAGGCAGATTTAGTGCTTGGGTTCTTGTCACACTAGTCAGGGGTCTCAAACACTCAGCCCCTAAAGCTACTTCCTGTGGCCTGCACTGACACCATCGTTACTAGTATTTGCAATACTGGTGTATGAAAAGGTTTCAGTAGTGCAGTCCTCAGGCCAGTATACTAGTCCTCATGCAGCCCTGTACTAGTCCTCATGGAGCCATTGTGATGATTTGAGTTTGAGACCCCTGCACTATGTCAAACATTAGCCAAATAAAAACTGGCATACAGTTTAGTCAGAACCAGACACTAATCCTCGATTAAACATACTTCTTAATTAAGAATTCATCCTGACCCTAAGATTTAACCCTTCTTGAAATTGTAGAGTCTTTTATCAACAGACAACTTATGGATATCCCTGTCTTTACTGTACATAGTTATTAATTTTCCTGCCCATATGACCAGTTTAGCAGAGGTTGGAAATTCAAGCTCCCATTTACTGGAGCAAGTAGTTTCCTTTCTTTTTCTGACAAAGCCCATAATAGAATATGCAAAAAGGAGGGGTACAATTATACAGTGTTGTGAACAGCAAGGGAAAAATAGGCTGAAAGAACAGAATTTCTGGATATGTTTTTCTACTGTGTTGCTGCTACTTTATTGCAATGGATTCTGCTTACAACCCTACATAGAGAACATTGTTGCACTGTTGTGAAGTTATATTGAGCCAGAATGTTTACACATAACACTAAAGAAATGAAGATGCATACACATGAATGAACTTAAGAGTGATATACGTTCTGTGTATTCATAGTATGGTGCTCATCTATTTCAGGAATCAAGAAGTTTAAAAAAAAACTCTATGAGGTGAAATACAACATCCTTTCAAGATCCAAAGGGGCAGCTGTGTTAGTCTAATTCAGTAAAACAAAGGAGCATCCTGTGGCACTTAAAGACTAACAACTATATTTATTGCATGAGCTTTTGTGGGAGAAAATCCAGTTCATCCGATGCTTTGAAGATGAAGGAATTTAGAATGCAAGTCCGATGAAGTGGGATTTTCCTCCCACAAAAGCTCATGCGATAAATAAGTCTGTTAGTCTTTAAGTGCCACAGGACTCCTTGCTTTTTTTTTTTTTTCTTTCTTTCTTCTGATTTCGGGAAATCCTTGTGTGATTTTGGTCAATGATCCCAGGAAACGCACAGGTCTTTCTATCTGAGGTGGCTTATTTAATTATCAGTACTGTGCTGAAAAGATGATAACTTTTTCTTAGTTAGTAAGAAAAGCTGAGGTCTAGAAAGAAAAGTTAACTTTAGTTACACTGTTGCAGATGAGATTTAAAAATAAAACAACACACAACCAATTGAAGTTGCTTATGTAATGAAGATCTTTCTGGCTGTGTTCAGACGAGTTTTATTTCAAAACAACAGCTGTTGTTTCGAAATAAAATTTCTTATGTCCACACGACGGTCCGTTATTTTGAAACAACGGGCCCCGTTGTTTCAAAATAATGACCCTTATTTTGAAACAGTAAAACCTCACTTGAAATCGAAATAGCCGTTGTTTCAAAATGGCTGTTTCAAAACAATGGTGTTTCGACACGTTGTTTTGAAACAACACCATTGTTTTGAAACAACTCTTTCGAAACGACATGTCCAAACGGCCTTATTTTGAAATAGCCATTTTGAAATAACAGCCGTTTCAAAAGCAAGCTTTCCCTTAATTTGAATTAACATTTTCTTAATTCGAATTAACTTATTTCGAAATAATAGTTTACATGTGAACATAGCCCCTCTCTCACACACACACTGATCTCCTCTCCCCCACCATCCTGGGCACTTGCCTCTCTGCTCCATTCAGACTCTGAGCCCTTCTCCCTTCTGCAAACACCTCCCCCCCCGCTTCCCTTCCCCTCTCCGCTCTGGCCAGACAGCTGTCTCCCTCCCTCCTGCAAACACACCCCGCCCCGCTTCCCCAGCACTCCCTGGCTTCTGCCTCTGCTCCAGCCCAACCCTGGCCCGATTCCTTCTCCCTCCCTCTAGCAACACCCCATTCCCCACTGCCTGCTCCCTCAATGCAGCCCCTTAACCTCTTCCCGCCTTCCCTGCCCAGCCAGCAGATCCTATGTCTGCATCCCCCTCTGCTTCTCCCCCTTGAGCCTTCATCCAAGGAATGCTCCAGGTCAGGGGATATAAATGGTCCCCCAGCCTGGTGCCCAGAGGAATGTTTCCAGGGCCAGGTAGGGCCTGCGGCGGTGAGCCACACTTCTCTCACTGAAGACCTGCATGTGGCTCGTGAGCCGCAGTTTGGCCACGTCTGCTCTAACCCCAGCAGCAGGGGTAGCTTATGCAACTCCTGGCCAAGAGCCTTCCCTGCCCATGGGCTGGTTTCTCCAGCCGACCCATGGTTGGGCTCCTTCTCCACCCACTTCCCCGAGTCCCAGGCGCCTCCCCAGCTGACCCCCCACTGCCACACTTCCCCTGCTCCTTACTCTGACCCTGCTAAAATCCCCCCTTCCTGCTTGCCTGGCCGCTGCAGCTGCTCCCTGGCAACATGCTGCTGCTGCTGCCCCAACCATCATCAGGGCGGGAAATTTGAAACCGACGCAGCCCCCTGCCAGCCAGAAGACTGTGTCTTCTGACTCGCTAGGGACCCTGGCTGGGCTGTGCACTGCCGGCAGCGATCAGTGCGCTGGAGAGTAATTGTTGCTTCACGTGCGCAGCTTACAGGGAACATTGCCAGCGGAGAATGGGGCTGCTGCGGCCATGGGTGGCTAGGCCCCAGATCTCTGGCCCAATTGGGCCGGAGATCCGGGGCACTGGTGCTGGGGTTTGGGGCGTGTGCCCCGGAGTGCCCAGCGCCAGCAACTCCTCTGTGAGCATCCATAAAGAAACATTTCATGGTGTAACTGGCAACAAATCATACAATTGCAGTGTACAAGTGAACAGCAAAATCTCATGGACAGTAACCCAGGGTGCACAGACATGCATCCCCCCTTTCAAAACTGCTGGAGGATTAGGCACTGTCTAATTCCAAGGGAGAGGCCTCGAAGCCCTCTCGGAATCATACCATTAAATTGATGAGAATGTGTGCCTCAGTTTCCCCATTCACCATTCTCAGTATATGCACAAAACTTTACTAAAATTCTACACACAGTACTTCTAATTACAAAAATTGCATTTATATCTGAACCACTATTAGCATAACATCAATATCAAATTGTCCTCACAGATGGCTGCTTATGAGTATGTGTCCATACTGCACCCTCTATCCTGGTGTATCAGAGTCTAGTTTGGACAGTTTGGTCCTCCTTTTTCCCCAGCAACTTATGAGACCTTTGTATTTGACTAGCCCCAGGCTCCTTTTCCACCTGGGGTTCCCCTTGACTAGATCCTTAGGCTCTTAGAGCATTGGGGCATAGTGTGATGAGGGCAGTTCAGGAAACCAATTGCTTGAAGTCCATGTACATAGTGACTCAGGCACCCTCGTCATGCCAGTGTCATCCAATGGGGTGGGTTCACCCTTGACAACACCCCCACACTGCCTCCGCCTGGTGTCTGGGTGGCAGGTCCCACATCTGCAGGCAGTGACCCTGGGTTGCCCCCTGTGTCTCTGTACCAGCTTCTCTAGCTTTCTTCTCTGGGTTTTACTCTGAAATGGGGTCTTTAGTAGCCTGCTGAGTGAGACCCATTCTTTGCATAGATGGAATCTGTGGCCACTCTGTCTGCAGAACAGCTTTCCTGGCCTCAGGATCCATGACACTCCTCTTCAGCTGGCAGGAGCTCACCTTGGGTGCTACCTCCCCAAGAGACCTCCTGGGCGCCCTCGGGGGCTTCACTTGCACACTTTGGGGCCACTACTAGGTGTTTCAGGCTGGCACAAGTTGCTTCCCTTACATGTCTGGCCCCTTTTGGGAAGTTTCCCAATTAGCATCGGAGTAGGGATCTCATATAGTACCCCCATAATGAAGTCCCCCTCCAGGCCTTCATGCTGTACTTGCACTGTGGTGAGGGGCACATATATCATACATCCCCCCACCACCTTAATGTGTGCTACCTGACCAGGTAGCCTTTCTCTTTCTGGGACCCAGCCTGGCCTAACCAGTTGTGTTCCAGTGTCCCTCCATCCCACAGCCTTCTGGTTCTTTATCTTGATGTCTCTTAGAAACCCCTCATTTTCCCTGCCCCCCATGACCCTCATGAAGCTGGTCATGTAAACAGGGGGCATCTCCTGTATCTCAGGTCTTAGATGTCACCATTATGGAACTCACTTGTGGTGGGAGAAATTAACCCCTGCCAGCCTTGGACACTGCTTCCTTAAATGTTCAGTGGAATTGCATTGAAAACATTTTCTCATGCTCCCCTCATCCCCAGGGAAACTGTATTGGGTATTCCTAGAAGACATGGGTCCCCTGGGGGGTGTCTGCCACCCCAACACCCTTCCCTCCTCACAGGTGGGCTGTGCTGAGTCTTCCCAGGTAAGGTGGGGTTCCTGGGGGTTTACATCGGTCTCTCTGACCTCCCCGCCTCTGGGGCTTATGGCCCACAGATCTTTAGGCTTGCTCAAAAGTGTCTGCCATTGCAGCCAGCTCCATTACTGACTTCACCTCTTTATCCCATAAGCCAGCTCAGACCTCGTTTGTACACCCACTTGGGAAGTGCTCTTGTGCTACAAGGTCAAAGAGCTGTTTGTTTGTGCAGGCCCTTCTTCCCATGACCCATTAGTTTAACAGATCCCACAATTTATGAGCATATTTGCTTAGAGTCATGCCTGCCTGCTTCTTGAGGTCCCTGAACCTCATTCTGTACACTTCAGGTGTGATTGGGAAGCTTTGCAAGACAGTCCTCTTGAAAGCATCATACTCTTAAACCTCCCCAATCAGCATTTCATTAAACACAGCCCAGGCTTTACCCAACAGCTTGGCCACCACCACAGGAACTTTGGGGCTCTTGTGCAGGTCACAAAGTCTTTCAAATGTAGTGACATATTCCTTGATGCAGTCTGTCTCCTGGTAAGACAGGCACAGTTTCTTGAAGCTGGGAGTTTTTGATGTAGGGGGCACCTGGCCCTGTTTCTCAGCTGTTATTTCCTCTCCTTTTCTTTTTCCTCAGCTGCCTTCTCCGTGGCCCATATCTCCAGCTGCTTTATTTCGATCATATGTCTGTGGGTGACTTTCTTGCATTTGCAGGCAGCTTGCTCAGCGTCTCTTGCCATAACTGCTTCCTTCATTTTCATCTCAGCCTGCCACCTTGCGAGTTTCCAGTCTTTCTTTCTCTCTCCCTTTCTTGCTGTGCTCTCTCCTCTGCTTGCAAGCAGGCCACCTCTAGTTTTACAGCCACATCATTTATAGTCATTTTTATCTTTCCTTGTGTTTATCTTTCTTTCCTGAAATAAACAGAAAACAACATACTGTGGCCTCCTGACCGTTCAGTCACCATGCATATAACTCACTTGAAATTGTTCAATTAAAGCAACAGGCTCAGGCACAAAACCCTGGTATCACTGCACCACTATGACAGGCTGCTCCCCAGATCTGGTCTGGTGTGCCAATGACCTCCAATAGTCACTCTTGAACCCCAATTCACTTTGCTTTGCTAAGTGACCACTCATTCCTGAGTCAGTCTGCTCCACACTCTTGCACGCAACTGGTCCCAAGCAGTGGGTGTATGGTCTCTGGCTACTCAAGGATGGTCCCCCAGCAAGCACCCCCCCCCCCCCAGCCCCAGATGCCACCATAGGAACCACTGTCTACCGAGATTGGGACCCACTTCCAATCACAATACACTCAAGTCAATCCATTTAACAAAGAAATGGATTGTGCCCAGCCTTCTTCACTCATGTGATGCTGTTTGGGTCTAGGGAACTATTTATGATTATCTTTCATATTTGTGGTAATCCATATGTGATATACTATGTTTGGTATCAATAGAAAGGTTGTAATCTGCTAAGAGTGATTGTATGGTTTATATGTAGGTATCATGCCTGTATTAGAAATTAGAAATCTATTTGTTCTTATTGGTACTCCAAGTTATTTGACTACAAGCAATCCCAGGCTGGGTGTGCCTGCAAAACTATTGTCATCCTAATTGCCAATTAGGAGCTCCCAGCTGCAGTGGGCCCAAGGAGGAACCGGTTCGGCCAGTCATTCAAGCTGAGCATGTGACCCAACTCCATTTTGATTTGGCAAAGGCCCTGAGAGCATGCGGAGGATGATAAAAGCCTGGAGCTTCATTTCCATATTTTCTCTTTCGAGTGCTGCTCACATCATTCCGTTATAGGTGTCTATGTCTTGCAGTGCATGGTAGCTTGGAAAGTCTTCAGCCTTAGCCTGTAAGGTCAGGGCACGCAGCCAACACCCCCTCTACACCGTGACTGTGGCTATATAGGTGACCGTGACCCTGACCCTCCCATTTCCTTTTTCCGCCCTCAGCATCGGTTTCGGATCAGCCAACAAGCTTGTGTAAGCAAGTGCCTGCCTTTACTGAGAAATTCAAGATGCCCAGTTTCAAGCCATGCTTAGGATGCTTCAAAGCCTTCCCGCTCGATGATCCACACGACAAATGTCTCGCATGCTTGGGTGAGTCCCATCTCACTGAGAGCTGCCCCCTTTGCCAATCATTCAAAAAGAGGACTTGCAAGGATAGTGAGCTGTGTCTGAGTTCCCTCGCCAGGAGTATCGCGCAAGCCTCTAATGCCTCCCAAGCTGTGAGTGCTCTGCCAGCTCCCCAATTGGCCCGGGCACTGCAGCCCCAGGACCTCTTGTCGGTGCCGAGTCCGAAGACTTGGTCAACACCCCCATCGGGACTGTTGGGGCTCCGTACTCACCGGTCGTTCCCCAGGACAAGTTCTCCTTTCTGTTCCAGCACTCCACTCCGGGTTTGCTGGTTATCAATGCTGTGAACCAGAAGGAAAGACAAGGACAGCCGGGTTCTACCCCCAAAAACAAGGAGGCAAGGAAACTTGGCCTCCTTGGCAGGAAGGCCTACTCCACATCAGCCCTTCAACTTTGCTTTGTTAACCACTCGGCCCTTATGACAAGGTATATTTTTAACCTTTGGAATGCCATGCAAGGCTTCCATAGCATTATCCCAATGGATCGCCTTAGGGATTTCGACAAGATGCTCCAAGAAGGGGGAAATGGCCTCCACTGCTGCTCTCATGGCCATCTGGGATGCCGTAAACACAGGCGCCCGTATGATGGCATCGGCTGTAGTGATCAGATGCTCAGCCTGGCTACAGGGCTCGGGCCTACCACTGCAGCTGCAACTTACCATCCAGGACCTCCCATTCAAAGGCCCTAACCTCTTTGCCGAGTCAATGGACGCAAAGCTCCATGGCATGAAAGACTCGAGAGCCACAATCTGGTCGCTGCGGATCTACACCCCACAACCTAGCAGACGCTCTCTAAAGCCTCATCAGCTCCTTCAACAACAGCTTCGAGTTGAAACAATAAACTCAACTGCAGAGCTCATTTCCAAGGTCCCTCACCTTTCCCAACAACATCTTAGGGATGTGGGCAAGGACAAGGCCCGTTCGGCGAAGAGTGAGAAGCCCTGCGCTCTGCAAGCAGGCAAGCACCTGAACACCTGTTGAGGAAGAAACAGCGTTTTTGACAGTTACCATGCGGGCAGCAAACCTACGACTCAACTGGTCTCCAACCACCTACACCACTTCACACACCACTGGGCTAACATCACATCCAACCAGTGGGTTCTCAAGACAGTCATGGAGGGCTATCGTATTCAGTTTATCTCAATTCCTTGGGACAGAAAACCGCCCCCTTGTTCATCCCTTGGAAACCAGGAACTGTCCCATCTTCTCGAGCTCGAATGCAGGAAACTCCTCTCCCTCAGAGTAGAGCCCTGCAAATCCGTGGATATCTGTGGATAGCCGCATTATATCCGCATCCACAGATGCAACACGGATATCCACAAACCATTTCTTGTGGATGCAGACTGGATACGAATCCACATATTTTTATCTGCATGGAGCTAGAGCCCTGCAAATATGCGGATATCCGTGGATATACACATTATATCCACATCCGTGGATACACCATGGATATCCGTGGACCATTTCTTGCTGATGCAGTTCGGATACGGATCCACTTATTTGTATCCATGCAGGGCTCTACCTCAGAGCCATAGAAAAGTTTCTCAGGTAGGAATAGGGAAAAGGGTTTTACTCCTCATACTTCCTGGTCCCAAAATCCAACAGGGATCTTCAACCCATCCTAGATCTCAGAGCTTTAAACAAGCATATAAGGAAAATAAAGTTTTACATGGCTTCCCTCTCACAGATCCTTCCATCTCTGTCTCCCGGGGATTGGTTCATGGTCCTCGATCTAAAGATGCTTACTTTCACATAGCCATATGGCCCCGCCACAGGTGACTCCTCAGATTCAGGGTAGCAAACGACCACTTCCAGTTCACCTCTCTCCTCTTTGGGCTCTCCTTGGTCCCCAGGGTGTTCACGAAGTGCAGGGCGCCAGTCGTGGTGTTCCTGTGCAGGCAGGGCATAAGAATTTACCCCATCTAGAAGACTGGTTGATAGTCGGAAAATTGAGTCACCAGGTAGAGCGCCACGTCAGAGTGGTAGTGAGGCTTTGCAACTATCTGGGCCTTCACATAAACAAAGAAAAATCAAAACTCCATCCATCCCAAAGCATAGAGTTCATAGGGGCATGCCTAGGTGCCCGCAAGAGGTCAGCATTCCTACCTCTCTCCAGAGTTCAGTCCATTTGCACCATCATTATGGAGTTGCAAATGTCCCCCCTGACCACAGCCCACTGGTGCCTGCAGCTCCTCGGTCACATGGCAGCCGCCACCTCAGTAATCCAGCCGGCACACCTCAGGATGAGGGCCTTCCAGATCTGGCTTTCCACAGTGTTTCACATATGGAGGGACTCCCTAAACAAGGTACTGTCTGTACCCCAGGACACACTGGGGACACTTCAGGTTTAGAGGGATCCCCGTTTTGCCATGGGGGGCATTCCTTTCAAAGACCTCCAGCCCTCAGTGACCCTGATAACAGATGCTTCAAATGCAGGGTGGGGGGCCCACAGCTCGGGGGGACTCTCCAAGGACGCTGTTCCTGGACAGACACTCCTCTCCACATAAATGTGAAGGAACTAAGGGCCATCAGATTAGCTTGCATGACCTTCCTAGACAAGATATGGGGCAGGTCAGTCCAGATCCTCAAGGACAACACCACAGCCATGTTCTACACGAACCAGCGCCCCCCCCCCCCAGGGGGTACGTTCCCTATCACTTTGCAAGGAGGCATGCAAGCTTTGGGAATTAGCCATATGTCACAATTTCATCCTAGTGGCCTCCCACCTACCAGGGGTGGACAATGGCCTAGCAGACTAACTGAGCAGAAAGCTGCTAGTGAACCATGAGTGGGCCATTCATGACAGGGTGTTCTCCCTCCTGATAGCCAAATGGGGCTCCCTGCAGATAGGTCTGTTCACGACACAGCAGAATCATAAGTGTCCCCAATTCTGTTCCCTCAGGGGCTGAGAGGAAGGGTCTCTTACTGACGCCTTCCTCCTTGACTGGTCAGGGCGCCTGATGTATGCCTTCCCACCAGTTCTGCTGATACAGAGGGTCCTCTTGAAGATCATCAGGGACAGAGTGAACATAATACTAATAAGTCCAGATTAGACCAGACAGCACTGGTTCCCACTCCTGCAGGACAAGTCTATAGAAACCCCATTCCATCTCGCACAGTGGGTGGACCGTCTGACTCAGGACTCAGGGCACCTCAGGCACCCAGACCCAGGTTGCGTACACCTGATGGCCTGGATGCTCTCTGGCTCAGTGAGCAGGAGATACTCTGCTTAGACAGGGTTAAGAAGGTCCTGGTTGGTAGCAGAAGACCATCTACCAGGTCCACATACACAGCCAAGTGGAAGCGATTCTCCATTTGGGGTAGGGACAAGGGTGTAGACCCCATATCAGCTCCGATACACTTGATCCTCAACTATCTGCTAGACCTCAGAGAAAAAGGCCTCTCTCCCTCTTCACTGAGATCCACTTAGCGGCTATCTCAGCCCTCTATGAGACAGTGGATGGGCAATCAGTCTTCTCCCATCCCACTTCCGTGAAATTTCTAAAAGGGGTGGAAAGACTTTTTCTCCAACCCTGTAAGCCCACCCTGCCGTGGGAGCTAAATATTGTCCTCTGGACAATGACAGAGCCACCCTATGAATCATTGGACTTAGCTGCCCTGCTGGTCCTATCCTGGAAGGTGGCCTTCTTAGTAGCAATAACCTCTGCTAGATGGGTTTCGGAGTTGAAAGCCCTCTCCTTGGAACTCCCATACATGAGGTTCTACCCGCATAAAGTGGTTTTGCATCACCAGCCATCCTTCCTGCCTAAAGTGGCCACCCCCTTCCATCTCAACCAGGAAATCTGCTTGCCAGTTTTTTACCCAGATCCCCAGGTTACGCAGAACCAGAGGAAGCAGCATACACTGGACATGAGGAGAGCACTCCTAACTTATATCGAGCACACCCGGCTGTTCTGCAAGACCTCCCAACTGTCTGTGGTGGTTGCCGAACCTAAGACAGCTTTATTGGTATCCTCACAGTGTATGTCAAAGTGGATTGTGAACAGCATTAAAGACTGCTATGGAAGGTTGAACACGCCCCTTCCGGGAACTGTTAGAGCCCACTCTGTGAGGGCCCAGGAATCTTCTATGGCCTTCCTTGCTAAGGTCCCGATCCAAGAGATCTGCAGGGCTGCTACGTGGTCGTCGGTTCATATCTTCATGACGCACTATGCTATTGCTCAACAGGCTAGAGATGCTGCTGCTCTGGGCAGAGCTGTACTCAATGTGGGTAGACTGTAACTCCTCCCACCATCCAAGAGTACAGCTAGCAGTCACCTATAACTGAATGATGTGAGCAGCACTCGAAGGAGAACGGTGGGTTACTTACCAGTAACCATCCTTCTTCGAGATGGGCTGCTCACATACATTCAGGCCCCTCCCACTGTCCCCGCTAATGGAGTTGGCAAAGGTATATGGGACTGGGAGGGTCAGGGTCACGGTCACCTATATAGCTGCGGTTGTGGCATAGAGGGGCCGTTGGCCACATGCCCTGACCTGAGAGGCTAAGGCTGAAGATTTTCCAAGCTACTGTGCACTGTGGCATGTAGACACCTATAACTGAATGTATGTGAGCAGCCTATCTCAAACAAGGACAGTTACTGGTAAGTAATCCACTGGTCTTTAGACTTCAGTCTTTAGTCTGTCTGCAACAAACACCCTCCTCTGGGAATATTCCCCTGGGACTGAACAAAGGACTGAGACCCACCCAACTGCTGGGTGCATATCAGAGGAGCAGAACTAACCTGCAAACTACAGGATCTTCAAGGATTTGCTTTCTAGGGACTCTAAATCATTCGTACGTATGCGATTCACTTTGACCATTTAACATCTCTCATTTTCTTTCTTATATTAAACGTTTAGTTGTAGTTACTAAAGGGTTGGCTGGCAGTGTGGTTTTTGGATAAGATCCAAACCTAGATTGTTGTGGGTGATGTGGCTGGCTCTTTGGGGTCAGGAGAACCTATTTCTTTAAGAGACCCAGTGGCTAGGGGGGAACCATAGGAGCTGATGTGCATAAAGGAGGCTGTTTCTATTTAGTTATGCTTGGTGATGACCAGAGTGGGGGATCAGAAGCATGTTTTGTTACTTCATGAGAGACTTGTTTAAGTACCACCTGGCAGTGGTTTGGGGGTCTGGCTCCTGGTTTTGCTGCTTGTTCTGATTTTGGCACATTCAGAAGGCTATCCCAGGAGGCCCAGGTCACAACACCCACCCTCTAAAGACCACACAGTCTTAGATAAAACAATTACTAGTACATTGATCAGATTAAAATTTTAAGTGAGAATATGGCCAGTCATGGCAGAATCACAGTATTAATGAGGCTGGAGTGACCACAAGGAAATAAAGGGTAAAACAAGCATATTAAACTCATATCTCTGCTTAAACTGACCTCATAGTCCAAGTTTATGTTCAAGATGTTTGGCTGTCAGATGTTTGTATAGCCATTCTCTGTCTGTGACCAGGCAGGGCCAAGATCTTGCTTAGAGTTATTTCAAGATGGAGGTTCCCAGTTTGAAACCCCCAAATCCTTCCAAGTGTCTGTCTTTGTTCCATTACCCCTCACCACTGCCCTCCTGGGCAGAGGTGATCCCTTTGTCCTGTCTGAGCCTCCTCAATTAGCATATGTTTGTTGTTTCCTCCAAGAACTTGCTTGCTCACTTCAGGTGGGAGAGAGTTCTTTCTGGCTGATACCCCCTAAGCCATGCTACACATTCGTACACATGTATGAGGCTGCAGGAAACGTATCATCATAGTAATCATGTAGAACAGGATGGGTATGGCCACACACACTTATTTCGAAACAACAGAGGTTGTTTCGAAATAAGAAGTGCCATGGCCACACAACGCACGGCCATTTCAAAACAAGCAAACAGCTTGTTTCGAAATGGCCGTGTTCCTCCCGAAACAACTTAAACCTCATTGGCTGTCGAAACAGGGTTGTTTCAAAACCTGTTGTTTCGGAACAAAGCATTCGGAAACAACATCGCCTTCCTCCCAGGGTGCTAAGCACCCTCGGAGGAAGGGCAGCCCCCCTCAGCACCCTGGCC
>ML682100.1:2220232-2256013 GCA_007922195.1 Podocnemis expansa
GCGCGCCGGGGCTGCGCCCCCAGGTTTGAGGGCAGTGGGGGCTTTAAAGCCCCCCGGGTGAGGCGCCCTGCGGCGCCTCACCTGACGGGTGCCATCAGCCCCTGCAGGCACCTGCCGGGTTAGGCGCCCAGCCCCGCCTTACCCTGCCAGTGCCTGCAATCCCCTGCCCTGGCGAAATAGCAGGTCCTCTAAGCTGCGCCAGTGAGCACTAGCCCAGCACCCGCCTCTCACTGGCGCAGCAAGCCCTGACCCCAGCGCAGGTCGAGCAGCCACAAGGCATGCCTGGCCCCACAAACATTTCTCCTGGGCCGCAGGAAGCCTTGGGTGGTGCTGGAAGCGAGTAGAAGTGGAAGTGGAGGAGCCGGGGGATCGGGCCTGGCAGGGAGCAGAAGATCGGGGCTGGCGGGGAGCGGAGGATCGGGGCGGGCGGGGAGCGGAAGAGCCGGAGGATCGGGGCTGGCGGGGCCCAGAGGAGCCGGAGGATCGGGGCTGGCGACGAGTGAAAGAGCCGAAGAACGGAAGCTGCGGGGGAGCGGATCAGCCGGAGGATCGTTGCTGGCAGGGAGCGGAAGAGCCGGAGGAACCGGGCGGGCGGGGAGCGGAGGATCGGGGGCTGGACGGGAGAGGAAGAGCCGGAGGATCGGGGCTGCGGGAGAGCGGAGGATCGGGGCTGGCAGCGAGCGAAAGACTGGAGAAACGGGGCTGCGGGGAGCGGAGGAGATGGAGGATCGGGGCTGGCAGGGAGCGGAACAGGCGGAGGAACCACCCGGGCAGTGAGCGGAGGATCGGGGCTGGTGGGGAGTGGAAGAGCCAGAGGATTGGGACTGCGGGAGAGCGGAGGATCGGGGCTGGCTGGGAACAGAGGAGCCGGAGGATCGGGGCTGGCGGGGAGCGGAAGAGCTGGAGGATCGGGGCTGCGGGAGAGCGGAGGATCGGGGCTGGCTGGGAACGGAGAAGCCGGAGGATCGGGGCTTGCGGGGGCAGAGGAGCCGGAGGATCGGGGCTGGCAGCGAGCGAAAGACTGGAGAAACCGGGCTGCGGGGGAACGGAGGAGACGGAGGATCGGGGCTGGCGGGCAGCGGAAGAGCCGGAGGATCGGGGCGGGCGGGGAGCGGAAGAACAGGAGGATCGGGGCTGCGGGAGAGCGGAGGATCGGGGCTGGCTGGGAACGGAGAAGCGGAGGATCGGGGCTGACGGGGCGCAGAGGAGCCGGAGGATCAGGGCTGGCGGGGAGCGGAGGAGCCGGAGGAACCGTGCGGGCCGGGAGTGGAGTATCGGTGCTGGCGAGCAGCGGAAGAGCCGGAGAATCGGGGCTGTGGGGGAGCGGAGGAGCTGGAGGATCGGTGATGGCAGGGAGCGGAACAGGCGGAGGAACCACCCGGGCGGGGAACGGAGGATCGGGGCTGGTGGGGAGCCGAAGAGCCAGAGGATTGGGGCTGCGGGAGAGCGGAGGATTAGGGCTGGCGGGAGCAGAGGAGCCGGAGGATCGGGGCTGGCGGGGAGCGAAAGACCGGAGAAACTGGGCTGCGGGGAGCGGAGGAGCCGGAGGATCGGGGCTGCGGGAGAGCGGAGGATCGGGGCTGGCTGGGAAAGGAGCAGCGGGGGGATCGGGGCTGGCAGGGAGCGGAAGAGCCGGAGGAACCTGGCGGGAGGGGAGTGGAAGACCCAGAGGATCGGGGCTGCGGGAGAGCTGTGGATCGGGGCTGGCTGGGAACGGAGAAGCCGGAGGATCGGGGTGGGCAGGGAGCAGAATAGCCGGAGGATCGGGGCTGGTGGGGTGTAGAGGAGCCAGGGGATCGGGGCTGGCTGGGAGCTTAGGTGGGGGAGTGGAGGAGCCGGGGTGGGGGGTCCATGCTGAGGGCAGATTAGAAGCGGGTTAAGCTCATGCCAGGCGGGGGAGAGGAGTGTTGCTGTGTAAGGAAAGGTATTGGTTCCTCTTCAAGTCATTGCTGCCCCATAGGTCAGTGATTCCCAGTGTTTTCTCTGCCATTGCAGTGGCTCTCCTTGCTATCTTTAACTCATTTGAGGCACACTGCCATATAGTTTCCAAATGAAGCCATATATTTTCATGAGCCAATTCAGAGCTCTTTGAGTAGTTTTGCAAAAACTTCTGTGGCACAGCTGTGTGCTGTGGCACACTGGTTGGGAAACAGTGGGCTAGGTAGACACAACACACACATTCCACCCAAGATGCAGAATAACCATAAAAAACTGTACAGAACCTTATGTTATTTTATTAACACACAGCATTTTTACAGCACTTTCCATCCCAGGATCTCTCAATGGCTCACTATTCTAGGTATTCACACATGCTTGGCTCTGTGGTATCCAAGAGGCACACCCCACTTTGTGCTCACATTTAAGTGAATAGCCCTGACAATACATTATAGGCAAACTGCATGTCCTCCCATTTTGATATCTTTACCAAGTGCCATAAGCAATGGCTTTAGGTGTAGGTGTCCCCTCCATGTATTTTTAGTTTTAAAAGGGATAGCCGTGTTAGTCTAGTCCAGTGAAAAAACAACAAGGAGTTGTGTGGCACTTTAAGACTAACGGATTTATTTTTGCATGAGCTTTCGTGGGAGAAGATCCCACTTCCTCAGATGCTTCGAAGATGGGTGAACTTACAGAAAGGAATGAAACTAAATGCAAGGGGGTGTAAAACATAGGATCAGGTCATACAGTAACAGCAAATCAGAGCAGTTTACAGGTTCAAACCATGGGAAGCCTGAAGTCAAATTACCCTTTGTAATGTGAAAAGAATCCATAGTCTCGATTCAGACCAGCTCTCACAGAATTTAGCTTGCATATTAATTCGAGTTCATCTGTCTCTTTTTGAAGTCTTGATGTCCCAGGTACAGCTCTAACGACAGTCTTAACAAATCCATCATCAAGTGATTAGGAAGATGGAAGTGCTCAGTAACTGGTTTTTCTGTGCTTTGATTTCTGATATCAGCTCTGTGCTCATTCAGTCTGTTAGGGAGCGATCATCCTGTTTGTCCAATATATAAGGTGTTGGGGCATTTCTTGCACATGATGGCATAGATCACATTAGTAGATGAGCAGGTAAATGAGCCTTTGATGGAGTAGCAGGCTTGATTAGGACCTATGATGGTGTCTGTTGTGTAGATATGTGGGCAGACTTGGCAGCGTGGTTTTTTGCAGGGGTGTGTGCCTGCTTCAATGTTCCTGTTGTTAGATCTGTAGTTGCTGGTGAGTATCTGTTTAAGATTAGGGGGCTGCCTATAAGCAAGGACTGGTCTGTCTCCTAATGCTTGAGAGAGAGAGGGATCATTTTTCAGAATAGGCTGTAGGTCCCTAATGATCTGTTGCAGAGGTCTGACTTGAGGATTGTATGTGGTGACTAGTGGTGTTCTGTTGCTTTCTTTCTTGGGTCTCTCCTGTAGTAGCTGACTTCGGGGAACCCGTCTAGCTCTGTCAATTTGTTTTCTTACTTCCCCAGGTGGGTGCTGTAGTTTCAAGAATGCTTGATAGAGATCCTCAAGATGTCTGTCCCTGTCTGAGGGATCAGAGCAGATGCGCTTATATCTTAGGGCTTGGCTGTAGACCAGGGGTACTCAAACTTTTTGCGAGCCGGTCCACATTCAGCCTTCCACCATTCATCAGGGTCCACAAGCATCTAGGGTAGGCCTACTGCTGGGACCGGGGGGGGGCGTGATGCCGCAAGCGGGGGGGCGTGTTCCAGGAGCAGGGGGGCTAGCAGGAGCAGGGGGTGATGACGGGAGCGGGGGGGGAGTGGGATCAAGGGGGCTGCTGCCAGGAGCAGGGGGGTGATGTCAGGAACGTGGGGGAGTGGGAGCGGGGGGAGCTAGCAGGAGTGGGGGGCTGATGCCGGGAGCCGGGGGGGAGTGGGAGCGGGGGGGCTGCTGCTGGGAGTGGAGGGTGATGCCGCAAGCAGGGGGCTGCTACCGGGACCGGGAGGGTCATGTCAGGAGCGGGGGAGCTAGCAGGAGCGGGGGGTGATGCCAGGAGTGGGGGGGCTAGTGGGAGCGGGGGGGCTGCTGCCAGGAGTGGGGGGTTGATGTCAGGAATGGGGGGGAGTGGGAGCAGGGGGGAGGGCTTGCAGGAGCGGGGGTGGAGTGGGAGCGGGGGGGCTGCTGCCGGGATGTCAGGAGCAGGGGCTGCGATGCCAGGAGCGGGGGGCAGCGAGTGGGAGCGGGGGCAGCGGGGGGGGTTGCTCAGCTGCCCTTAGAACAGGGGTACTCAAATGGCCTTAGAGGGAACATTGCTTCAGGTTTGGCTTTTACATGCAAATAGGGCAGGCCACTGTCGCGGTCCACCAGAAACGTCTTTGCGGTCCGCATTGTGGACTGCGGGCCGCCGTTTGAGTACCCCTGCTGTAGACAATGGAAGCTGGTAAAGGAACATTCAAAGCTTGCAGACAAGAACAACACAAAACTGGTAGATGGGGATTGTAGCAGAAAGAGAAGGCAGCCTGATCTAACTTTTTCAGTAAAGTGGAAAAAGTGTCATTGACCTTAATTAACATCAACTCAAGTAATATATAAGCCTAAATCAGGGTGACTTCATTTAGCTCAGTGAGTGAGATCTAGTCAGAATTGGCACATTCATTAGGAATCTGTAAAAAAAAAATGGATTCTTGGCTGTTGGTGATCATCAGCTCTTATCTGTGTAATTGCTCACACATTTGCTTATCTCTTTTCCCATCTTCTAAAGGTGAGCTGAGATTACAGACAACCAAAAAATCAGAAGCCATCCCACAAAGCAGCTTCACAAATTCATAACACAAAATGACAAAGCGTACAGACAACTGTTTGGTGCAAGACAATTGCAGTGATGTCAAGAACTATAAAGGTATTGGAAGTTTTAAGGTGGCATGGCTAAATGAATTAATTGCAACTGAGACTATGGAATCTGGAGAGGTGCAGCATGTCAGATTGGGTGAACTATTTTCTTACTCTGAGGACAATGGCGTATTATGCTTGTCATGTACAGAAGCCAAGACAAGCTGTGATTTTGCTAAAGGAAAGACAAGGAGTTCATGGAAGATTGACTATTTGAAGAAGCATCTCAATCAGAAAATCTATACAATGTTCCTTCTCTAAGCTGGTGACGCAACTGAACAAGTTATGGATGCACTTGGGGAGCTGATGGACAGTGGCTCAGGGGCCTGTCCCAGGCCCGGGAACTTGCTCAGCTGCATCCATAAGTTGCTCAGCTGCATCACCGGCTTAGAGGGAACATTGACGAGACTTTTATTTCGAAACAACACTGATTGTTTCAAAATAAAAGTCCCTATGTCCACATGATGTTTTCTTGTTTCGAAAGGGGGGAGCTCCTCATTTCAGAACAAGAGCCCTCCTTTTGAAACAGCTTAAAGTACTTTGGTTTCGAAAGGAGGGTTATTTCAAAACCAGTTGTTTTGAAATAACACTGTTTGGACATGTACCCTGGGAGGAAGGTCCCTCCCACCCTCAGCACCCTGGCCAGGGTGCTGAGTGGAGTGCTGGGGGGGCGGTGGGTGCCCCAGCTGCCTTCCCCCGCTGCTTCCCCATGCTGGGAGCAGGGGGGGTCTGGAGCCTCAGCCCTTTTGCCCCCCTGCCCCGGGCAAGGGGAAGTGGCGGAAGCCAGCTGGGGCACCCCTGGGGCTGTGCCCCCCACCTGGGCTTGGGGGAGCTGCTGCCGGCCCCACAGCCCAGTCAGGGGGGCTGCAGCCCCTGCGGGGTGGCTGGTCCAGGGGTGGCTCACTCTGCTGCTGGGGCTGCCTCCGGGATTCCCTGGCAGGAGCGGGGGGGCGCCGGGCAATCCCAGCTGCGGGATGCCCCTGGCCCCACCCCCGTCAGCAGCGGGGAGGCGCACCGAGGAATCCCGGGTGTGGGGTGCCCCCGGCCCCAAACATGCCCCCCCCGCCCTTCCCCTATCTTGAAATAGCATTTCCACTGTGGGGACATGCTATTTCGTTTCCCTTATTTCAAAATGGGTTTTATATATTTCGAAGTAAGTCATTTCAAAATAAGGGCTTTATTTCGAAATGACTTGTTTCAAAATGACTTATTTTGAAACAGGGCCCTACGTGTGGAGATAGCTGTAAGGTTTCCACTGAGGGACTACAATTCCAATGATCCCTTGGGAAAAAGAGATTGACCCTGCCTGCCCCTCCAGGAAGCAGAGGGGGACAAAAAGGGGTCTCTACAGAGAGGGAGTGAGGCATGTCTGAATCTGGAAGCTGCTGTGAGCGTTCCTGGGGTTTCTGAGACTGCTGGAGGCTCACTCAAGCAGGGAGCTTCAGAGGTTGGTGGCTTACTCAGCCCAAAGCAGGGTCTGAGTCTAAAGCTGACTGAGCTGGATCTGCAGTGAGAGTGTGAGTGTCTGTCTCCCTCCTCCAAATTTGAGCAGGGCTTGTAAAGCAAGGGAATCTGCTGAGAGACTGACTGGGTGTGAGGGGAGGCAGTGTGGCAGTCCCTTTGAATCATGGCTGGGACTACAGACCGTTGGATGGGCTCACTCCAGATCTTCAGTGTGGTTCTGAGTGGATACACTGGACCAGCAGAGAGCTGCCTTGTCTCCTTCACTGATCCTCCAAGCGTGCCTGCTCAAGCAAGGGGTTGGGGTTCTGGACTCTGGGAAGTGTGTCCTCTGAGTTGGAAAAAGGGCTGTGAACATGCTAGTTAGGTAAGTTTCCTTTAAAACTGTATTCGGTGTCTGCTCACTGATTTATTTACTTGCCCCTGTGTATTTAAATTAGTAGTAATATTCAATTACATCCTATTATGGTAAGTTTCTTTGTTAAGTAAAGGTTTGTTATATGCAATTAAGCACCATGAATGTATTATATATATAATTAGTAAGTCTGGATTAGACCCATCCCACAGGTTATTCTTAGCCACATGGATTTAGTCCTGGAGGCTCCCAAGGCACGCACTGAGCGTGTACCAGACCCAGCCAGGTGGAGGCACTGCCAAGTTTAATTTCCTGTAAAGCAAAGGGACTGCAGCCGAAGAGTGGATAGAGGGTTCCCACAATCCCAACATCACCACTGGGAAACTCAGGATCACTTTGTCATCAAACTTAGGTGCCTATGCACATGTGAGTGTTGCCTGCTCCCAAGTAATCCAGGCAGCAAAGGGAGAGGGTTACATCATATTGATCATAACCCAGGGTGCACAGATGTGCATCCCGTGACAGGTCCATTTCAGCTATTTCAGACTGGTCCATTTCCTGTTCTCAGGTTCAAAATGACTTCTGGTTTTAAACTACAAGATAATCAGAGTAACTTTCTTTTTTTTAAGAAATGGTTGACATGGAAAAGCAACATAAAGAAAGAATTATAAAACTGTACAAGAAACTGACAAATGAAATAGTTTTCCTGTCAGTTCATGAACATTTTTGAGATTCTGACTTTTCATCCTGATTGAGGATGGGATTCTGACACTCCAAACTTTTAAAGGGACAGGAAAGGCCTTTCACAGGCATGTCTACCCAACATTTCCTCAGACTTGGCAAGAATTAATGCCTTCTTCTGCCACAAATGCACAGCATGTTATCAGGGATAAGCATTCTGACATTCTTTCCTTGAGACAATTTGGAAATTTGCACACTACAGCAAGGCTGGGAATGATCCCAGCATGGAGGCTAAAAAAGAGCAAGCCATCAGTAAAATGGCTCTGAATTCTCACTTGCACCATTCTGTCAACAAAAAGGGATAGTCTGAGCAAGTGAGGTTTTTTTTCAATGAGCCGTTTTTGTACCAAAACACGTTGATTTGCCTTCACTCGTCATGAAAGCGAAGCAACTAAGATTTGCACCTTTTCTGGAAAGAATTTTAAGATTGGCAAGACTTTTTTGAACATTTTTCAATCCAGAAAATGGTGGGGAGACTGTTTGGGTTGAAATGACTCTTTCATTTAAAAATTTAGAAACTCTAGAATTAAGAGAGAGTGGAATGTTGGAAAGTGAAAGGAATCCTTCCAAAGGTTTCAATAGATTAGAACCAAAAGGATTATTTTTTTTAAATATTTCATTTTGTAGAACGTACTTTGACTTTTCCTCTTTGGGAACTGGGCAGGGCACGTTTTTGATATCAGAATTTTGTTTTGAGGTATGGGCATCTCTGGTTCCCCATCTTCTCCACTCCAGGCCCCTCACTCTCACAGATAGGGACTTGTGACCCACTCAGTGTCCCTCCTCTAGGGATTGAGCTATGCACAGAGCTGGCTGCAATTATGGCTAACACAGTTGGACTTTATAGCTTATGCTGGGGTGTCTCATGTGTATAATCCCAGAGGGCCCCTGGTTCATTGCTGCTGCTGTGTTACGTGGGCCAGCAGATGTTTGGGGGAGGTGGTAGTGCCCCAACCTGACGCCAGGCAGATGGTCCCTGGTGAGGCAGTGCTTCTGGGCACTACAATGGGGTACATGTTTAGGTGATCTGCATGTGCATAGTGAATTTGATAAGCATGATGTTTTTGTCTTTGGTGGTGGAGTTGTAGTTGGGGTGGGAGATGAGCTTTGAAGCCAGCCTTGGATGCTTGGATTCTTCCTGCTGTCTCAGGTTGTACTTGCCCAGGAGAATGGAGGCAAGACTGAAAGCAAACAAGCAGCAGCTCAGCTGGGGATTCTGGTTTCAGCGATGATATCAGTGATCAGGCTGCAGGGGTCCTAACTGAGATCAGGTCCCCCTCTGTGCCAGATGCTATGCAGTCCCTGAGATAGATCAGGCTTCCCCCTATTGTGCTAGTGCTGCACGGACCCTGACACACATAAAAATACAGAACAGGGCTCGCCCCTTGCAGCAGGGTCATCAGGAACTTGTGTCCTCCTGCCACCTCCCAGACACAAAGCTACCCAGGCCACAGACAGGGGGCCGCTGTTAGCACCCAGGCCTTGGTGACCAGTACTCCTCCACAGGACAGGTGGTTGGAGAAGACAGAGGCCTGCCAGGGCTGGCTTTTCTTAAAGCAGTAGCCTCCAATGATCTGTATGTCCATCAGTGCTGCTGACAGGGAGACTAACACACGTCACTGAGCCACAGAGGGGGAGCAGAGAGAGTGCATATGAATGAGAACTGGGGAGACAGCTGCAAATGAAAATCCTGGGTTTAGTTCTAATCTGACCCTGGGTTATGATGAGCCAGCCCTGTGGACTCCTGGGGAGTTACTCCAGATTTACCCCTGCAGTAGAGGAGGTGAATTGGCCCACACGATAAATGTAAGAGAAGGAGGGTGGAAAAGTACTGAACAATTACAACGAGAGAGAGAGTGTGCAGGGCTTAGCCCCTCCAGCAGCAAGTAGCAGGGATAGACAGACACAAGTGCATGCTGTGTCCTGCCTGAAGGCACCACTAGGAGGCAGCACGAAGTACAGAATCTCCAGAAATGTCCCGTCAACAGGTGCTGTCAGATTCAGTTTGACCGTGAAGTCCCTCTGTGGGAAATTATATTCCTGTAACTCTGGGGGAGCAGAGATTCTGCCCTTCCCTGCATCTGCTTTACATCTGCCCCCCCAGGCACAATCTGCGCCTGCAGCTGTAGGCATTGCACACTCCTTCTCTGAGCCCCAATGGCTCCAGGAGCCACCTGTGTGCTGCTGTTGAAGCGTTGCCAAGAAGACAGGTGACCTGGCACTACTTTCCTTCACATCCCCTTCCCGCTCACCCATGGCGTCTGCCTGGAGCAGGTTGGGAATATTCTTCTTGGTAGGAAAGCCTGAAAATTGGCTATAAGGAGAAGTGAGTGTTTTAGCTGGAATTCAGTGATGGTGAAAATTGCATAAGAAGCAATGAAATGTCTCCTCTGAGCCGTGCCCAGCCTCTCTCCCCCACTTTCCTAATGTCAGTGTTCTTGCAAAACACATCCTGACCCCCAGATCTGATCTGCCTGCTGCGCTGCCCCAGAACAGTCCAGCCCTCCAGTCTGCTCTTGAGTGGCCAATCCCTCTAATCAATTCTCTTCCCATCAAATAAAGTCAGTTAGTGCTGTGGGTGCGTCCAAAAGGGGGCATGGCCAGACCTCTGGTTCAGGGCTGGGGCTTGGACTTGGACCAGCTCTCGCCTCAACAGGTGGGCAGCCTCCACGTCCCAGCCAGGACTAGCTCTCATCCCTGCTGGTGGACAGCTTCTGGCTCTGGGTTCAGAGCTGGAAGTGGGTGGGCCAACCTGCCCTGCTCCCCTCCAGCCCAGCCCAGCCCAGCTCAGCTCAGCCCAGCAGGAGCCATGTGCCACAGCTTTTTTGCCCCTGCTTGCTGTGCTCCCCAGTGGGGCAGAATGGCCAGTGGGGGCCTGGAACCCAGCATGCGGTTTTTGCACTGGGGAAGCAGGGCCAGTGGGGGAGCCTGAGTGGTGCTGTGTGCCGCTCAGGCTTGGCTCCCATGCCATTTTTGGCATGGATGCCAGAGGTTGCCGACCACTGCCCTTATGTCAATTGCAGTGCAGCTGCCCTGCCCCAATATCAGTCACAGTGCAGATGCTCTGCCCCCCCATGGCAGTCTCTGTGTGGATACCTTGTCTCAGAGTTAGTTGCTGGTCAGATAATCCAATGCTAGTGTCAATCAGACTGCAGATGCCCCACTCCTGATCACTTTCAAATATTCCTCTCTAGTGCCCACTAGTGTCTGTGGGCTGAGAGCAGCCCTATGACTGGCATCCTGCCTGGAGCTGAAGATGCTCTCAGGACAGGTCACAGTCTGATCCAAACCCCTGCAATCTAATCACCAGTTGTTCTGCGGGAGCTGTACATTGGACACCCCATTGTTGAGTGCTTGGTCCATCCTCCCTTGTACACAAGAACACAACCTCTGGCCAGCAACCAATGGCGGTCTTAGTGATTCTGGGGCCATGGCAAAAGTCAACAAGGGGGTCTCCATCCTTGATTTTTGCCCTCCTTGCCGGTCCAGGCCCTCACCAGCTCCTGGGCCTCACTGCTGCACCCCTGCCAGCCTCTCAGCCCTGCCACGGCCCATACTAGCCCCTCCGTCCCACCACTGGGGCCCCCACCAGCTCCTTTGCCAGCCTTCTGGCTGCACTGCCGGCCTCACTGGAGCTGGTGGTGGCCTGGTGAGGAACTTGGGAGGCCAGTTGGGGAGCCAGTGGGGGCCCTGGTGAGGCTGATGGCTGGGCCAGGAGCCTGATGGTAGCCCTGGTGATGCTGGCAGGGGAAGGGGGGAAGGCCAGCAGGGGTTCTGGCAGCAGGGCCCCCTCTCACCCTTGGTCCCCTTCCCCCAGAACTGCCTATGCCAGCAACTGGCTGCCAGCCCCTCTTTCCATGACCCAAGTGACTATAGCCTTGTTTCCCACTCTTCTAGTTCTGTGCCAGTCTGGCTCCCTCCTGCTCTGCTTCTCCTGCTCATGCTAAACCCTTGATCATCTTGACCTTGTTGAAACCAGCACATCTAAGACACCCTCCCACCTTTGTGGGCTCTAATGGTACTACCTGTTCTTGTTTTTCCCCAGCCGAATCCCCAGTTGCTTTCAAACCTCCCTCTCTGTCTGCCCTGGCAGTGGCTCCTCCTTGTCCCTCTGGCCAGGGCCAGATTATCATCCTTGTGGGCTCTGAGCGCTAAGATTTTTTGGAACCCCTGCTGGTTACTGGCCAGCCTAGGGCAGGGAATTGGGCCTCTAGCACCCAGCGGCCATACTTGCATTGGGTTCCCCGATCAGTGGCAGCACATCATGGGAGAGGTCTGTGAACCCATGTCCCACTTTCCACCTCTCTCCTCAGCAGTGGCAGCACCCTGCAGTGGCGGGAACAGCCTGTAGTTCCATATCCCACTTTCCCACTGTTGTGGGGGTTATGACCCAGCCATGACAGGCTTTTTGTGGATCCCTCTCTACACCCACGTCACACCCCTCCTTCCCCCACAGTGTGCCCCCAACTCAAAATCTCCTCTTTTCCAGCCTCCTTCCCACAGCCCTACCCTTCCTGTCCCATGGGAGGTTGGTGGTGCTTTCCCAGGGGGCATTGTCTCCACATCTGACCCAAGCCCCTGTCCTTCCCCATGCACTACCCTCAGCATGCCCACAGCCACGCCATTTCACTTAGAGGGCCCCAGCCTGATCCGTCTCCTGCTGCTGGGCCCAGGCCCAGATTCTGCCATCACTGGCCCAGGGTCCCTGGCAGGGGTTGAGGCCAGATCTGGCTCCTGCCACTGCTGGAGGCCCCAGGTCCCCAGATTGCCCCCCCATCCCGCTCTAGCCCCATTGTGCCTCTGGCTCCCCAGAACTGAGCTGGATCAGGCTGCACTCTCTGCCCTGCAAATGAAGGCAGTTGGCAGCTTGTGGGAGAGAAGAGGAGAAAATTGCACAAAGCTCAGCTGGGAGCAGCTTGGAGTCCATCTCCCTATAGCTGGGGGTTGGCTACCTCTAGCAGGGGGGTGGGAAAGTCCTACATTTCCTCCAAGCAGTGCCTCCCTTGGAGAAAGGAACAGCTCACTAGGGTTGGCTTTTTATGGGGCTCCCCGTTTAGCCTGGGACCCTGGGCTGCAGTCCATAAAGCTCCTGAGTTAAGCTGGCCCTGCATCTGGCATATTTCCACAATGACAAACCAGCTGCTTCTAGGGAAAGATTTGTTTTCAGCAGATCAGTGGATTCAGTTGATTTTTTTCCTCTTACCTGCTCTTGTTAGGGTCACGATCCCAGTTGTCTAGGTGGGGGAAACCAAGTCACAGTGAAGACAACTGAGTGGCCCCAGCACAGTTGAAAAGGGACTACAGCCCTAGTGTCTCAAGTACTAACCCAACACCCTTTCCTTTGGGTCACCATGGTTCTTTAACCTCTCTCAGGACAGCTCAACGTATTTCCCAGCTACAACAACGTCCCTGAGGCTGGCCCCCACTTTTCCTTTATGAAGGGAATTCCCTTGCTGCCTGTTTTTATTATTAGATGTAGTACAGTAGCAGCTCCAAGCTCCAGACAGAGCCAGAACACCACAGTGCTAGGTGCTGTACGAAGACAACCACATAATAAGCCCTTCCTAAACACACCTATGCTCCTTGCCTGCTTGTGGTGCGTGTTCCTGAAATGATCTCCCCATGTCCCTATAGGCTGGGGTGAGCACTTTTAATGGCAATCAGGGAGAACAGGAAAAAACTCTTTCTCACACTCATTCTCATGTTATGTTCTTGGACACCATCCTGTATATTGAGGTAGTGAGATTTTCTCTCAGAAAAGCTCATGCAATAAATAAATTCATTAGTCTTTAAAAAGGCCACAGGACTCCTTGTTTGTTTTATTGTGAGGATAGATCATGACACTGGAAGGGGGATTTGAAGTTTGGAGTACAGAAGATCAGCCAGCATTCTGCATTTGCGGTCTGTAGCAGACTTGCCAATCTGTCTCTGGACCACTAGAGGGGAATAGAGTGCCACACCAAACTGGCATAGCTGGAAAACATAGGCCCATCTATGCATACAAAATGATGGCATCTAAAATAGCTGTTATAGGTTAAGAAAGAGATCTTGGCATCAGCATGGATAATTCTGGGAAAATATCTGCTCCATGTGCAGTGGCAGTCAAAAAAAGTTAACACAGTATTAGGAACCATTAGGAAAGGGAGAGATAATAAGACAGAAAATATCATAATGCCAATATATAAATCCTTGGTGCGTCCACACCTCAAATATTGTGTGCAGGTCTAGTTGCCTGATTAGAAAAAAGCTATATTAGAATTGGAAAAAGTGCAGAGAAGGAGAACACAGATGATGAGGGGGTCCGGAAAAGCTTTCATATGAGGAGCGATTTAAAAGACTGTGGCTATTAAGTTTAGAAAATAGATAACTAAGTGGTGGGGGATATGAAAGAAGTCTTTAAAGTCAGCAATGTCTTACAGAAAGTGAATAAGAAATTGTTACTTACCCCTTCATATAACAGAAAAACCAGGGGTCGCCAAATGAAATGACTAGGCAGCAGGTTGAAAACAAAGAAAACGAAGTATAGTATCTCTTCATCCAATGCACCAGTAACCTGAGGAATTAACCGCTGGAAGATGCTGTTAAGGCAAGAAGTATAAGTGGGTTTGGAAAAGAATGAGGTAAATTCCTGGAGGACAGAGCCATCACTGGTTATGTGCCAAAATGGTCAGGGATGCAGCCCTATGCTCTGAGGTCCCTAAGACTCAGATTGCCAGATGATGGGACAGGATGACCAGGGATGGATCACTCAATTCCTGTTCCGTTTATCCCCATCTGAAGTATCTGGGCCCTGGACAGTGTCAGAAAACAGGATATTGGACCATTGGTCTGACCCAGTGTGGCCATTCTTATGTAGATAGATAGATAGATACAGTCACTTGTAAAGCCAATAGATGCCCGTGATGAGTGACAGGCTCTTTGTGGATCACTGTCTACACACAGGTCAGGGCCAGAGGACACTCTGCTTGTCTGCGAGCTATGACACCCTGCACAGAAGGACCCCTGCTCTCAAATTCTTCATCCCGCTTCCGCTTCACTCCCCACATCCCTCCTTTCCTCACAGTGTCCCCCCAAGTATCTGTTCTTGGGTCACCGTCTCATTCCATAGGGGTCACTCATGGGTTAGGATGTGGCAATGACATCTGGGTCACTCTGGGACTGGCAGGATACCTAACAACAAAGTGCTGTGTTGTTAAGATGGGGCCAGTTGTGCTCCGGCCCTCTACCTTCCCCCTGCCAATGACCCCCCTGCCCCGTTTTCTGCCCACTAAATAAAACCTAGCCCCCATTACCACTTTCCTGGACCCTTCTTTTTCTCAGCCTGTTCCTCACTAGGGCCGAGTGCTCTCTGACCACTTGCCTCCAAAGCAGTGACGGTCCTCCAGGTGGCACGAGCACAGCAGACAATCCAGATAGATGGGTCTGGTGGTGTCCTACAGACTAGCCCTGTAATGATGAGACCAATCCAGCAACGAGTGACTGCAAACTCATCCCCGTCTTTGCATTGATAACGAACAGAGCTAACTCTCACCTGCTTTCCTGTCCTTTCTTCCCGGTTCTTCTTCCTCTTCCCCAGCCTGTGCTGCTTTTAACTGCACCCCACCCAATCACCACCTTCCCCTGGAGCAGTTGGTTGGCTTTTGGGTGAGGCAATAACTCCACTGCTGAGGTTAATCTTCTCCTAATGACAAGGTGTTGGCTCTTTCCCTCCACTTTAATTAACCTTATGGAAGTATAGCTTTCATTTGGCTGAAGATGGAAATTGAGCAAGGGCCGCATTCTGCAGGGGAAAAGAAAGAAAAAGAAAGAAAGAAAGAAAGAAAGAAAGAAAGAAAGAAAGAAAGAAAGAAAGAAAGGCCGTGGCTACATGAAGACTCACACTGCAGTAATGGACACCCCTGCTGGTCAACCTTCCAGATCTTCAGGAGTCTGGTTTGTCATCTGTACTCCAGGTTTTACTTCACTTAAAAGCTACCTGCTTACCAAATCAGACAAAAAAATACAGGAGTGCCACCACCTGCTGTACTTGATCAATGTCTGATTTTCTCACTTTGTCTATATGAAATGTTAGTTTGCCCTGATTTTGCTATGACTTTTTATGTCATCTGCCGTAAAACTATACATGAGTTGGCGTACCCTCTGGAAGACCTCTGTGTACCACTAGTTGAGAACCACTAGTACAGCTGCTTTCTAAACCAACGGAAGGGTGTTTCAGTTGATACAGGTGATCTGCCACCCAACGTGGGGTAACTAGGTCTATAAGTGATTTCTTTCACTGACTTACCTCTTCTCCATGAGGAGTGATTGGGTTTATCTGCAGTAATTAGGGGTGTGAATTTTCATGTCCGAGCAATGCAGGAAGGTTGATTTAAATGGCAAGTTTAGCACAAGGTGAAAGAAAGAAAGAAAGCAAACAAGCTGCATCCATCACCAGTTGTTCAGCACAGAGCTGTTTCAACAGCAGCCATTCTACTGCCATCCTGCAGGCAGCCCTCTGCATTCTTCAGTACTCCATCATTATTGGCTTAGTGCTAATTCTGGTCCATACACTGTACTAAAGAGGAGGCCTGAAGGTCCACACATGTCATTAGAATTGTGTCGCATTTCTTTCATGTGAAGAGAGAGCAGTGCCCCTGAATGAGTCTCTAGGTAGGCATGGGCAAATTCGATTTTTGGTTTTTATGATTTCAATATTTACTTTTAAGCTTTTTAATTAATTAATTTATTTTAGAAATTTACCTTTTCACAGTTGTAGGCAGGGAGAGGGGGCATCAGACGATAGTTCTTTGGTAGCAGTAGATATTGGAGTTTCAAAACTTAACATTGTATAAGAGTGTAAAGCATCAGAACAGCTGTCTTGGATCAGCCTAAAGATTCATCAAGCCTAGCATTTTGTCCTCTGAGAGTGGCCAATGCCAGGTGTTTCAGAGGGAAGGAAGAGAATTCTTATCCCATTTGCAGATTCAGGCTGTAAAAACACCAGTTGTTAACACTGTAAGTCAAAATATAGAAAGGAAATAGCCTTAAACTAAACACAAAGGATTTCTCAAGCCGCATTTCTCTTATTTTGCCCATCTGTAGGGTTAGATTATCAATGGCAATGAGTTCTCATAGGACTCATGTTTGGTGAAATTGATATTTAAGTGATATTTACTGATAAAAATCTTAGCCTTCCATGCTTAGCTATAGTCTATCATTATAGCTGTTGTACACAAAAATTCTGTGTAAAACATTAGCGTTAAGGAATTGCCTTATATAACTATTGGGGGTAAAGAACAAGGATGCAAGAATGGTGCAACAAGAAAACATGATAAAAAGCCTGTTTGTTAAAGACATGGAAAGGGTATGTCTACACTGAAGGCTTAAGTTGACTGATGCAGGTTTCAGTTGACTTAAGCAACTTCCAGGCCACATTTGGAGTTCATTAAGTCGACTTAAAGACTTGCTTAAGTTGATTTAATATCTCTCAACATTAAACTCAACTTAACAAAACATGGCCATTAAAGTCCACTTAATAAAAGTTGACTTAAGGCAGAAGAGCCATTTAAGTCAACTTTATAAGGTTGACTTAAACCAGGGGACCCATTTAAAGTCAACTTTATAAAGTCGACTTAAACAAATGGGGCCTCTCTAAGTCTGCTTAATATTGTCTACTTTAAGTTGACCATCTTAAGTTGACTTACCTGAGCCCTCTAGTGTAGACATAGCCAAAGACTCTTGGCCCAGCTGTAAGTGAAGAGTTTTCTAAAACATAAGATGCTGTGAGTCAACTATAAGACTCACAGATTATTTTAAAAGGTTTCCTAGATGAAAGTAACACATAAGTAGGGAAATAAAAAGTTCAGGATGCAAAATTTCATACATTTCACCACTTTATCCAGAGATGCATCTTTCACTCCTGCAATAACTCACCCACAACCAGACATCTAGAGCCAGCTGAAGTTAGTTCAAACTAACCTCGAACTTGTTAGTTCAAATTAACAAATTCAATCTAACTTTTCCTAGTGTAGACATAGCCTATGACTAGAATGGTCTGATAACTGCTGAGTTTGCTAGCCTTGGTGTGAGATCCCCCATCATGAAATGCTTCCCTGCTTCTTCAACACCAGACTTCAGTGCAGTTCCTGCTTCTTCAATCCCAGAGTTCAGTACAGTTCCTGCTTTGGAGCTTGGTTCTCCATACTCAGTGCAAATGAAGCTCCACCATTAGTGAGCTTTCAGAAAACACCATTCTGGCCACTATGGATGTAGACGCTCTTTATACCAACATCCCACACAAGGATGGCTTACAGGCTATTAGAAGAACTTTCCCAGATGATGCAACAGCACAGCTTGTGACTGAACTTTGTGTGCATCCACAACCATTTCAGGTTTGAGGATAATTTATACCTTCAAGTCAGAGGCACTGCTATGGGCACTTGCATGGCCCCACAATATACCAACATCTTTATGGGCGACTTAGAACAACGTTTCCTCAAGTCTCATCCCAAAACACCTCTCCTTTATCTATGCTACATTGATGACATCTTCATCATCTGGACCCATGGCAGGGATGCTCTTGAAGATTTCCACAGAGATTTCAACAATTTCCACTCCACAAGCAAATTGAGCCTGGAACACTCCATACAGGAGATCCACTTTCTCAACACTACAGTACAAATCAAGGATAGACACATCAACACTGACCTATAGCAAAAACCTACTGATGAGTATAGTTACCTACATTCTTCGAGCTTCCATCCTAAACACACCACATGATCCGTTGTCTACAGCCAAGCCCTAAGATATAACCACATTTGCTCTGATCCCTCAGACAGAGGCAGACATTTTGAGGATCTCTATCAAACATTCTTAAAATTACGGTACCCAGCTGGGGAATTAAGAAAACAAATTGACAGAGCTAGATGGGTACCCCAAAGTCATCTACTGCAGGAAAGGCCCAAGACAGAGAACAACAGAATGCCACTAGTCACCACATACAACCCTCAAGTCAGACCTCTGCAACAGATCATTAAGGGGCCTATTCTAAAAGATGATCCCTCACTCTCTGAAGCCTTGGGAGACAGACCTCTTCTCGCCTGCAGCCAGCCACCCAACCTTAAACAGATACTCACCAGCAACTAACAACAGAAACAACAACAGATCTAACAACAGAAGCATTAGAGCAGGCACACACCACGCTGCCAAGTCTGCCCACATATCTACGCAATAGATACCATCATAGGTCCTAATCAAGCCATCAATTAAGCTACTGCCTCAAAAGCTCATTTACCTGCTCATTTACTAATGTGCTCTATGCCATCATGTGCTAGAAATGCCCCAACACCTTATACATCGGACAAACAGGACGATCCCTGCACAAAAGAATAAATGAACACAAAACTGACATCAGAAATCACAAAACAAACAAAAAAAAAACAGTTTCGGAGCACTTCCATCTTTCTAATCACTTGATAAATGATTTGTTGACGACTGTACTCGGAGATGTCAATGGGATAGCAAGACTGCAAAGAGAAGCAGCTGAACTGGAATTAATATGCAAATTAAATTGTGTGAAAGCAGGATTAAATCAAGACTATGGGTTCTTTTCCCATTACAAAAGGTAATTTGACTTCAGCTTTCCCAGTGTTTGAACCTAAACAACTGCTCAGATTTGCTGTTACAGTATGACCCAATTCTATGTTTTACACTCCCTCACATTTATTTTCATTTCATTCTGTAAGTTCCCCCATCTTCAAAGCATCTGACGAAGGGGGATTTTCTCCTACAAAAGCTCATGCGAAAAATAAATCTGTTACTCTTTAAATGCCACATGACTCCTTGTTTTTTTTTTTTTTTCTATTTAGTGTGCTGATGGCTTTTGGATGTTGGTAGATAAGGATGTCTCCCATTGTCTTTTCATTGTTTTTGGTTACCTGTTCAAGCAGAGAGGGGTGTGGGGGGGTGATGTATGGGGGTGAGCCACAGAGGCTGGATACTATGCTCTGATCCTCTAAGAACACAGAGCTAACAAGTAACGGGTTAGTTTCTATTGGGTCTTCAGAGTTCTTTGCAGAATTCAGGACACAATATCCCAGTTTCGGGACAGACTATCCCAGCATGTCCACATCACTGATGTCCTTGGTACACAGATTTAATAGGAAAAAGGTTTAAAACAAATATAAGGAGAAGCTTCTTCACACAAAGCACAACCAACTTGTGGAACTTGTTTCCAGGGGGTGTTGTAAAGGCCAGATGTGTCACAGGGTTAAACAAAGAACTAGATTTGTTCCTAGAGGGTAGATTCCTCAATAGTCATTAGTTAAGATAGTCTGGGATGGAACCCCATTCTTTTAATGTCTTTAAGCCTCAAACTGCCAGGATCTGCAATTGGATTACTGGGGATGGATCACTTGATCATTATCCAGTTCTGTTCATTCCTTCTGAAGCATCTGGCAGCAGGTGCTGCTGGAAGACAGGATACTGAGCTAGCTGGACCGTTTGTCTGAGCTAGAATGGCCATTCTTATGTGTGACCTTGTGTAGATCGATACTAAAGCTTATTTGATGGGGATCAGCTTATTCTGTGATCCATACTGCTATCGAACTTGACCTGCTTTTATAATTTTTAGACTTGGTGAATTTCTATTATCCAAATCTTGTTTTGGCAAAAACTACAGCTTTGCAAACTCTGAAATATTGTGTGGATTCTTGTTGGTTTTGCTGAATTGTTCCAGGAGAGGGAAAAAAGGGGGGGAAAATTGGGATGACTCAAGATCTTTTCTTCTGACATTTTGCAAAGAAAACATTTCAATTTTTGGCTAGAAAGAACGTCTCATTTCAATTTGTCATTCAACCTTATTAAAAATATCAGTTGAGAATGTTTTAACAGAGTCAAAATGAAACATTGTTGTAACATTTATTTGATCAGAAACATTCTTTTCTCTGCCTTTTCCAATTTGTGGAAAATTTCAAAAGTTTGCATTTTCGCTTTCACCCAAAATTATTTTTTCCTTCACCATTTCTTGAGCTGTCAAAAAATTTCACAATTCTTCATTCATGGTATGACATGAAAGAATATTTTTCCTGACCTTCTGATTTCAATTTTTGGTTTTGGGTTCAATGCAAAATGATGGTTCCATGCCATCTCCCCAGTCTTTTTGGTTGATAACAAATTCAAAAAATTTAATTTTCAATTTCAGCCATAACTGTTTTCCTCATGATTTTATAGAGTTGCCAGCAATCCAGAAAATGCATCACTTTTCCTGCCACTTAGAAGTCTTTCCACTGACAATTTTGAATTTCTTATTTAACTGCTGATGAAGTATTTGTGTTGGAGAATGGACAGCAGCGGCAGGCAACTTAGCTCTCAACCACAGAAATGCTACATTTGGCTGACACTGGGAAGCACCAGTAAACCTCTGGAAAATGTCCTTCCACTCACCCCCCCCGAGAACTGTATCTTCCCAGTCATAGAAACCCACAAATAATGAATGTTTTACAAGGGATGATTAACATAATTAGATCAGAAAACAATTTACCTCCAAATTCATTTTTTTCATCCTCCTGGGCCTAGCTCCAGTTCTTTGTTAGCAACACAGAGACATGTCCAATTTACACAGTTGCACCTGTATGCAAATCCAAATGGGAGTTGCGGCACAGCTGATAGGAAGAACAGGAAAGGAATCTTGCTGCCCTTTTCCCCCCAACATTTCAACACAGGTTTCTCTTTTGTGTCTTTAAAAGTGACCAGTTTTTATGTGTATTGTTGGAAAACTTTTTCATTTGTTTTTTGTTGTTGTTTTTAGACAAAATGCATTTTATAGGAATTGGAGCCTGTCCATTTAAAAAACCTGTGAGAGTTCTGGTGATGCTCACTGTGTTCTGCTGCAGAAGTCATCAGAACCTGCCAGAGCATCAGCGCCCAGGTACAGCTAAGACTTGTATTTCTGTTACTGTTCTGTATTCACAGAATTGATGAGTGATCACTGCATGGTCTAACCTGATCTTCAGTGTAGCTCAGGCCCCTGTAGTCACACTCAGGCCCACACCCCCATGAAACTCAACTCCTGCTGTGAGACTAAAATATTACAGCTCTGAGAGCCTAGACTGTGACAGGGTACAAGGAGAGAGTAGGAGGGATCAAAGTGCAGAAATGCAGGGAAATGTTGTGCACCCCAATAATAATGGCAAATGAGCTGTATCTACACACCACTGAGGAAAGAAACCATCCCTCCCCAAAGTGACCAGCCAATCTGAAAAAAGGAAAATTCCTTTCTCACCCCACCTCTGGTGATCAGCTGAATTCATAGCTGGGGTGGAAGAGCCATACAGTGGGAGAAAATGCAGTGGCATGTTTGAGCTGTGGAGTCTACTCAGCATCCCGTCCCCAGACAAGGGAACCCCTGATGCTCCAGAAGAAGAAGGTTGAAATATTTATCCAGAATACAGGGGCAGGCAAAATCCCTTCCTGACCACTGCCAGTGACCAGTTGAACTACTAAACCAAGAGTATTAGTACTATACAACTTAAACCCTATGAGCCCCCTCCATCCTATTCAAGGGCATAGCCAGTCCCCGTTTTCTGGCCAGGCCCCTAAGTCCACATGGTGGGCCAGACTAAGTGCAGCTTTTGGTCCTGTGACCACTAGGTGCTTGGAACATTTCAGTTGCGAGGTAGCAAGCAGAGCAGTAGGAGAAGGATGGGGGGAGAGAGGTGAGGACCACCCACTGCAGAGCCTGGCAGTGGCAAGAACTTTGAAGTTTGGGCTGCTGCTGGGCACTGTAGTGGGAAGTCTCCATTTCCAGCTGGGTGGGCCCCAGCCCACCTGGATCCACCTATGGCTCTGCCCTTGCCCCTACCATTACATGAAACCCAATCATAGAAGTGTGCTCATAAATCTGTCCAGCTTCGGAGATGGATTATTGCACGGGTCTTAGGGGCTTAAGGCCTGGACCCTGGCCAGAAAGGGGGCCCTGGGCTCCAGGCCCTAAAACTCCTATAATTGGCACCTGCATGGCTCAGCACTGGCAGTGCATGAATGCTAAGAGCACTCCTACCCTGCCAGAACTGGGGGATGGGAGTGAGCAGGTCTGGTCCTACCTTAGAGGTGACCTAGGCAGTCGCTGCAAGCGTCACTGGGCTTTGGCCAGGGAACCAATTTCAAATTTCCTGCCCTGCTCTGTACAGGCACAGAGTGTTGTTCTTAAAAAAGGAGACTAGTAGGATCTTATTCAGAGGAACAAGGAAATATGCTACATTTATTATAAGAAAACACAATTGATAACTACCTAGTACCTATGCATACACACACAAGAATATATTCTGTAGGTTATCAGGTATAGTTACCAGTCCTGACTGTTGCTTGAGATCGGAACAGTTACCTACATCCCTCGCGCTTCCATCCTAAACACACCACACAATCCATTGTCTACAGCCAAGCCCTAAGATATAACCGCATTTGCTCTGATCCCTCAGAAAGAGACAGACATCTTCAGGATCTCTGTCAAGCTTTCTTAAAACTACAGTATCCACCTGGGGAAGTAAAGAAACATTGACAGAGCCAGACAGGTACCCTGCAGTCAACTAGTACAGGAAAGGCCCAAAAAAGAAAACTAGAATGCCACTGGTCACCACATACAACCCTCAAGGCAGACCTCTACAACAGATCATTAAGGATCTCCAGCCTATTTTAAAAGATGACTCCTCACTCTCTCTAGTCTTGGGAGACAGACCTCTCCTCGCCTACAGACAACCCCCGAACCTTAAACAGATATTCACCAGCAACTACAGACCTAACAACAGAAACATTAAAGCAGGCACATATCCCTGCAACAAACCACACTGCCAACTTTCTCCACATTTTTGCACAAAAAACACCATTATAGGACCTAATCGAGGCAGCTACTCCATCAAAGGGTCATTCACCTGCTCATCCACTAATATGATTTATGATATCATGTGCCAGAAATGTCCCCACACCTTATACATTGGACAAACAGGACAGTCTTTACACAAAAAAATAAATGGGCACAAACTGACATCAGAAATCACACCACTAAAAATAAAAAAACCCACACAGTTGCTGAGCACTTCCATCTTCCTAATCACTCCCGTGACAATTTGCTAATGAGGGTAGTGTAGTGGCTGGGCCATCTGCTTTACATGCAGAAAGTCCTAAGTTGAAACCCCATGGGGTTGGGCTTGATGATCTCATGAGGTCCCTTTTAACCCTATGATTTGATTCTATTCTATTCAGTCCTCAGGAAAATCAATGGGACATCAAGACTTCAAAGAGAAACAGCTGAAATTGAACTAACGTGCAGATTAGATTGTGTGAAAGCAGAAGTGAATCATGACTATGGCTTCTTTTCCCATTATAACAGATAATTTGACTTCACCTTCCTCTATGTGCTGTTTTCCAGAGTTCGAATTTTCACAGATGCTCTGATTTGCTGTTGCAGTATGATCTGATCCCATGTCTTACACTCCCCTGCATTTATTTTCATCCCATTCTGTAAGTTCCCCCTCTTTAAAGCATCTGATGAAGTGGGATTTTTTCCCACAAAACCTCATGCGGTAAATAAATCTGTTAGTCTTTAAGTGCCACAAGACTCCTTGCTTTTTTTTGCTTTACTAGACTAACACGGCTGCCCCTTTGGAGCTTAAGTTTGTTGCTGGAGTTCATGCTCATGGCAGCTACCTGGCCAGTGAAGCTGGGGATGAGGAAGAGCAGGGTCCCTATCAGGCATACAGCTGTGCACTGATGCACTTGGATGCTGTGCAGAATATTGCCCAAAGCTAAACAGTCTCACCCATCTTTTCTGCCTCTTTGGCCATGAATATTGTGTCCAACTGCCTCAGGGTGCTGTATGACCATGAGTCATCAGTTAATGCAGGGGTCTCAAACATGCTGCCCACAGGCCACATGAGGCCCCTAAAGCTATTTCCTGCAGCCTGCACTGACACTGTCATTACCGAAATTTGTAATATCATTGTATGAAAAGGTTTCAGTGGTGTGGCCCTTGGGATAATGTATTAGTCTTCCTGTGGCCCTGTACTAGTCCTCATGTGGCCCTCATGGTGATTTGAATTTGAGATCCCTGACTTAATGGTAGATGTGACTTTGATCTTGCTCTGGATGGGGTTTTTCGTCCCTTCCTTTCTAGGGTGGATTCGTCTTGCTTTGGCAGGGCTTGTCTGCATTGATCTTCAGTCATTAAGGTGGTGCCAGCTATTTGTCATCTGGACAGGCTGGAGTTGGAAACTGATTCCATCTCACACACTCAAACTCCTCATTCACAGATCCAGACTAAGTTCATGCATCTAAACAAAGTTTCAGCCAGACTTAGGCTGAGCAATTCAAAATGAAGTAAACGATTACAATATGGAGTTACAAGTGAATGAATGAGCATGGCATTTTGTCAATGACTATTCCATATAGAAATTTCTATTTGAAGCAGTTCAATGGTATAAATTCATCTTCAGCCCTACAATAACCCATGGCAGAGCAAGGTAGGAAATCCAAGAAACCAGTTGTTTCTGTGTCTCTGCTTCCCACTCCAGAAACATAAGTGCTAGGGGGAGAGGAGGGGTAGGGAGACTAGGGACAGGCTTGGGGGGCTGGAAGGAGTGGGAGGGAAGGAGGGGATGGCAGTGGCCCCTCAGCTAGCCCACCTCACCAGCCAGCCTTCATGGCCCACTGCTCACCTAGTGTGGCCTGTAACTTGTAAATATCTTTCTTCGAGATGGGTTGCTCACACATATTCTAATATATGTTTGTATGTGCTGCAGTGCACTGTTTTCTGGAAAGCTTTTTGCCCTAGCCTGCCCCCATAGGGTCAGGGGCCAACACCCCCTCGGTCCCACACTCTGATCACAGTATGTAGGTGGCTCTGACTCTGCCCCCTCTTCAGTCCCTTCTTTTTACTAACTCCAAAAAGTGGGAACAGAGGGCAGGTACAGAATGCATGTGAGCGGCCCATCTCAAAGAACATTCACAGGTAAGTAACCTTCTGTTCTTCGAGTGCTACTCACATCCATTCTGGTGTAGGTGACTTATCAGCTCTACACAGGATGGTGGGAGGAGTTACAGTCTCCCTGCCTGTAGTACGGCACTGCAGAACACTGCATCGTCTCTTGTCTTCTGGATAGGTACCTGCCCCAGGAAAGCAGCCAAAGAAGCATGAACTGTAGTTGAGCGTGCCCTAGTCAGGCCTGGTAGGGGCATCTTAGTGTGGTGGTAGCACTCTTTGATGCAGCTTGTTATCCTGAAAAAGGGGTTGCACCCCAACCCCTGCAGCACAGCTCTGCTCCCTAGGCCCAGTCTGGCCCCATGGGCCTGATCTGGGAGCAGGATTGGGCTCCTCCCACCAGAAGCCTGGCCCAGTTCCAGCCCCTACTGGTGCTGGCCATCAGCAGGTGGCCACGACCCAATCTGCCTCCAGAAGCTGCTGGCCAATGGCAGGCAGCCCCAGCCCAGAGCAAGCCCCTGCTGCTGCTGCTGCTGCTGCTGCTGCTGGGGCAGGACTGGAGAAGGGCAGGGCTGGAGCACTCTGGGTGCAACGGCAGTGATGCCCCTGGGCATATCTGTATTAAAATTTAGGAATATGTTTGTTCTATTAATGTTTCAAGTTATTTGATTGTAGGACATGCCCCAGACTGGATGTCTACAAACCTTTGTCTCCTTAATGGCCCATTAAGGAAGCTCTTGGCTACAGTGGGCCCAGGGAGAAACTGGTTGAGCCACTGGGATTTGCCCCTGTGACTCAAGTCCATTTTGATTGGTAAAAAGCTCCACACAGCAGAGAAAGGCGCAAGGTGATAAAAGGCAGCAGCCTCAACTCCATTTTGTCTTCAGTTTCCAGTGTGAGCCCTTTACTTAACCTATGCTTGGCTTGCATGCATGTATTCATCTATAGATCACATATGAATCTTTCCTTATAGGTTTAAGAAATTCTGCTGTTGGATTTGTAGAGGATCTTATACTTAGCATAAGTTCATAAATTAGTATATCTTTGATATCGATTTCTGAAATGCAAGGTACATTACAGGCCTGTATAAGAAATTATACAGCTGGTATGAACAGCTAAAGGGAGTAGGCATAAGTAGAAAACTTATGATAATATTAGATTACAAACTAAACAGGTAGGTCTGTTTGTTTAGCAAGTGTTCAGTGATGCATAGAATCAAGAGGCTGTATTTTGGTCATGACATCTAGGTCAGTAGACAAAAAGACAACTTATGCTTTACCAGTTTGGACCCTTGATATTTGGTGGAACATGATAGAACCCACAATGATATCTATAAATTATAATGAAACATTTTGAGGGGTGGACATGCATCAATCATGTGTCAGTTATAGGTTAATCATACACATAAACCCCTTGAACAATGGCATAGATGTACCCTTACAATTGCTGGTGAGATCTCCCCATATTTGGGTGATAGAAGTGCTTCTAACTTGTTTTGTGCTGTGAAGGCTATAAAGACCCAAACCCTGTTACTAAGGGCAGCTTCTTTTACCTTTTAACTCCTTTCTCTTAAATTTGAGCTCCTAGCTCTTCAGCTTGTTTTTTCTTTAGAAGAACAGAGACTAATTTTATTTTCTGTCTCTTCTTAGCTAGTTATTTTAAGTTAAAAAGAAGGAGTCTTGTGGCACTTAAAGACTAAGGCTATGTTCACACACAAGCGCTTGTTTCATGAGGGGGCACCGGAGAATCCCGGGTGTGAGATGGCCTCGGCCCTGCCCTGCCAGAAGCGGTGGGGGTGCCGGGGAAGCCCCCTCACCCCACCAGAAGTGGCAGGGGGCACCGGAGAATCCCGGGGCAGCCCTGACCCTGGCAGGAGCAAGGGGACGCCAGGGAACCACAGGGGTGTGGTGCCCCCAGGCTTGGGGGCAGCCCCAGTTGCATGGTGAGCCGCCCCTGGAGCGGCCACCCTGTGCAGGCTGCAGCCCCCCTGACTGGGCTGCGGGGCAAAGCCCTGGGGGTGCCCCAGCTGGCTTCCCTCCGCTTCCCCTTGCTGGGGGTAGAGGGGGCAAAGGGGGCTGAGGCACCCGTTCCCTCCTGCTCCTAGCAAGGGGAAGCGGGGGGAAAGCCGGCTGGGGCACCCTTGGACCCCCTACACTCCACTCAGCACCCTGGCCAGGGTGCTGATCCCTGGCCAGGGTGCTGGGGGAGGGTGGGACCTTCCCCCCAGGATGCTATGCACCGTGGGAGGAAGGTCCTTATTATTTTGAAACAATCCTTGTTTCGAAATTTGTCCAAATGGCGTTATTTCAAAACAACTGGTTTCAAAATAACCCTCCTTTCAAAAGCAAAGTGGTTTAAGCTGTTTCGAAAGGAGGGCTCTTGTTTCGAAACGAGGAGCTCCCTCCTTTCAAAACAAGAAAACGCTGTGTGGACATAGGGACTTTTATTTCGAAACAATCAGTGTTGTTTCGAAATAAAAGCCCTGTGTGGATATACCCTAACAGGTTTATTTATCGCATGAACTTTTGTGGGAGAACATCCCCCTTCGTCAGACGCTTTGAAGAGGGAGAACTTACAGAACTGGATGAAAATAAATGCAGGGGAGTGTAAGACACGGGATCAGGTCATACTGCAACAGCAAATTACAGCATTTGTAAGGATTCAAACTCTAGGAGACAGCACACAGAGGGAGAGTGAAGTCAAATTACCTGTTATAATGTGAAAAAGAATCCATTGTCATGATTCAGCCCTGCTTGCACGCAATCTCATTTGCATATTAGTGTGATTTCGGCTGTTTCTCTTTGAAGTCTTGATGTCCCATTGTAACAAATCATCAATGGAGTGATTAGGAAGATGGAAATGCTCAGCATTTGTTTTGGTTTTTTTTTTGTGTTAGGATTTCTCATGTCAGTTTTGCATGCATTTATTCTTCTGTGTAGGGATTGTCCTGTATGTCCAACGTATAAGGCTTGGGGGTATTTCCGGCACATGATGGCATAAATCACATTAGTGGATGAGCAGGTGAAGGACCCTTTGATGGAGTAGCTGGCTTGATTAGATCCTATGATGGTGTCTTTTGTGCTGATATGTGGAGAAAGTTGGCAGCACGGTTTGTTGCAGGGATATGTGCCTGTTTAATGTTTGATCCCTCAGACAGAGACAGACATCTTCAGGATCTCTGTCAAGCTTTCTTAAATCTACGGTACCCATCTGGAGAAGTGAAGAAAAATTGACAGGGCCAGATGGGTACTCTGCAGTCAACTACTACAGGAAAAGCCCAAAAGAGAGAACAATAAAACACAACTGGTCACCACATATAGCCCTCAAGTCGGACCTCTACAACAGATCATCAGGGACCTCCAGCCTGTTTTAAAAGATGACCCCTCACTCCCTCCAGCCTTGGGGGACAGACCTCTCCTCGCCTACAGACAATCCCCAAACCTTAAACAGATATTCACCAGCAACTACAGACCTAACAACAGAAACATTAAAGCAGGCACATATCCCTGAAACAAACTACGCTGCCAACTTTCTCCACATATCTGCACAAAAGACACCATCATAGGATCTAATCAAGTCAGCTACTCCATCAAAGGGTTCTTCACCTGCTCATCCATTAATGTGATTTATGCCATCATGTGCCGGAAATGCCCCCCGGCCTTATACATTGGACAGTCCCTACACAGAAGACTAAATGCACACAAAACTGACATCAGAAATTGCAACATCAAAACAAAAATGTTGCTGAGCACTTCCATCTTCCTAATCACCATTGATGATTTGTTAATGACAGTCCTCAAGAAAATCAATGGGACATCAAGACTTCAAAGAGAAACAGCCGAAATCAAATTAATATGCAAATGAGATTGTGTGCAAGCAGGGCTGAATCATGACTGTGGATTCTTTTAACATTATAACAAGTAATTTGACTTCACTCTCCCTCTGTGTGCTGTCTCCTAGAGTTTGAATCCTTACAAATGCTCTGATTTGCTGTTGCAGTGTGACCTGATCCCATGTCTTACATTCCCCTGCATTTATTTTCATCCAGTTCTGTAAGTTCTCCCTTTTCAGAGCATCTGATGAAGTGGGATAATTTCCCACAAAAGGACATGCGATAAATAAATCTGTTAGTCTTTAAGTGCCACAAGACTCCTTGCTTTGTTTGCTTTACTAGACTAACTCAGCTGCCCCTTTGGAACTTATTTTAAGTTAGTTTCATAAGTCAAGAGACAGCGGTGTCACTGCCCTGATAAAAGAGTTGGGCTCCGGGCCCCACCCCTTGCAGAGCAGCCCTGCCCCCTGGACCCAATCTAGCCCCTGGGTCCCATCCAAAAGCTGGACTGGTCTTCTCTCACTGGCAGCCTGGCCCAGATCCAGCCCCTGCCATGGCTGGCCAGTGTCAGGGAGCCCCAGCCCAGATCTGGCCCCTGCTGGTGCTGGTCCAGGACCCCAGCTGGACCCTGCCGAGGCCAAGGCAGGACCGGAGATGAGTGGGGCTGCAATGCCCCTATCTAGAGATATCTGCTAAAGTTACTAAAATCTTTCCTGAGCACCCTTCCTGTCAAGTCGTGGTCTTGGACATCACTCTCGACTAAGCTGGGAAACCAGGGTGTAAGTATCAATTAGCTACTATATTCATTTGCTGTGTGCGTGTGTGATGTGAAATGCGCCACGTGACAGGCCATTGTGACGTCAGAGGCGACTCAAGGATTGTTCCCAAGGAGGGAGCAAGGAGCAATTGGTTGAGTCACCTCTGACATCACAACGGCCTGTCACATGGTACACCTATCCATCCCTTCTCTGCCCTCATCTCCTACCCTGTTTCCCTTCACCACCCCACCTCCTGCCCCTACCCATCACTTCTTTGCCCTCATCTACTGTTGATGGCCTACTTCTCCAGCCCTTCCCTTCCCTGCTCCTCTCTCCTATGCCTGCCCCCAGCCATCCCTTCAACACCCCCAACTCCTTCCCCCACTCACTCCTTTTCTGCCCCCATCTGCTGCCCCTGCCCCCCTTTACAGCTTTGAGCTGTTTCCAATATTTCACGCTGATCCTCTTCAGGCAATTGTATGTGGTGCTCACTTGGGGAAGAAACCATGATTTTTCCCCCATCATTTTTGATGTTTACAGCTAGTAGAGTTCTAAATATCAAATTTATAAGATTTCTTATATGAATCAAATTAAAGTTAATTGTAATTTGATTAGATTTATATTGACTCAATTAACCTTTTCTTAGTTCTGTGCTTACCATTGATGCTTTGAGCAATAAAAGAATTTTATAAAGTTAACTTAAGTTTTGTGTTTTCTTGTTTATCTAGAATCCCTGGGGGCTTCTTATTTTAGATATCTCCGTGGTCAAATTTGGACAAGAACCCTAAACAAATTAATTAATTCTAATTATCAATCTTAATTAATTCTTCCAAGGAAGTGCTTTCTGTAGACTCTAAATCATTTGCATGTATGTGATTCACTTTGACCTTTTAACATCTTTCATATTTTTATTTTTTTCTTTTTATATTAAATCCTTAGTCAGGGGCATCACTGCTTCTGGGCCCAAGGTGCTGCCCCCCCCCCCTATGTCCCTATCCCAGGAGTGGCAGGGGCTGGATCTGGGCCGGGGCTGCCTGCCACCAGCTGGCAGTGGCATAACAGATCTAGGCTGTGGCCTGCCGCCTGCTGCTGGCTGGCAGTGACAGGAGCAGGATCTGGGCCAGGGTCAGTGGCTGGCAGTGGCAGGAGCTGGATCCAGGCTTGCATCTGCAGCCTGCCAGCAATGACAGGAGCCGGATCTGGACTGGGGATGCTGGCTGGCAATGGCTGGGGCTGGACTGGACCCAGGCCATCTGCTGCTGGTTGGCATCAGCTGGGTCCAAATCTATCCCAGTCTACTGGCTGCTCTCCGGCAGTCCAAGAGTCAGATCCAGGCTGGGGTGTGCAGCCTGGGGGCAGTAACAAAGCCAGTTCTGGGCTGGGGCTCAGGGCTGTCCTTGGGGGGGTGGGAACAGGGCGATTGCCCTGGGCCCTAAGGTTACGTATGCCCGGTGCTGTCTCACTCCAAGTGGGGCAGCAAGGGGCCGTGCCACAGCTCTCCCCCACTGCCATGCTTCACCCTGCTGCCTGCTGCGTTGCCTTTGGTGGTGAGCCAAAGGCAGGGGAGTGAGCAGGAGAGGAGCACTTTGCCAGCCCTCCCCACCATCAGGGCAGAGCAGGCAGGCCCAGGGGTTGGGCAGGTGTGCAGGGCTTTGCTGCTTCTCTGGAGGGAAGCGTGGTGGGCTATCCAGCTCTGCCCCTCCTCTCCAGGAATCCTGAGTCCCAAATGGGGACGGGTAGCTAGCTCCCAGCAGTGGTTTTGGGTCCCTGGCTGGGGCACCTGTGGCAGCAGCCTGCAATACTAGCCATAGTGGCCTTGGCCAGGGCCAGCTAGCAGCTGCAGCTAGAGCTAGCTCCCCACTGGTTGCAGGCCTCTGTTCCCATCCAGAAATCCCTGCTGGCCCCAGTCCCTGTATGGTGCTTGGGACTCCTGGGGGCCACAGCTGGACAGCCCACTACTTTCTCCTCTAAGAATAGGGCCCTACCAAAACCAATTAGCCCTAGAGCCTGCTCATCCTACATATCAGCCCTGCTAGGAGAGGATCAGACCCAGAGTGCATATCACTAACCAGTAGCAGCCAGATGTAGGCTAGAGTGCTAGTAGAATGAGTCCAAAAGAGCTTTTCAATCAGGGTTGTATAGTAGAAAGAAAACCTAGCTTTTATTTATTTATTTATTTATTTCCTACAGGCAGTAACTCCCTTAACTTTAGTTTTTAAAGGATTAGTCAGCAGCTATTTTAAATAATAACCAGGCCTATACTATTTTATGTAATGTGGCCCTTTGGGGTCAGGAGAACCTATTTCTTTATGGGACACAGTGACTAGTTGGGGACCAGAGGAGCTGATACACAATAAAGGGGGCTGTTTATGCTATGTTACTTTTCTTAATAACTGGTGTGGGGATTCAGATGTATGTCTTGTGAGTGATTGGGCGATTGGATTAAGTAGCACCTATTAGTGTTTGGGGAGTTTGTCTCTCAGTTTTGCAGCTTTCCCTGATTTTTGCATATTCAGGAAGTTATCCCAGGAACCCCAGGTCATACCATGTTTTTGTGCAGGCAACTCTGTTAGGTTGACTCTTCACTCAGATTTGAGCCCAGTTTCAAAAGAACCTAAATTCTGTTTCTCTGGCCAGCTCCACCCAAGACCTAGATGTACCCAGGGGACCAAGGGGCTGCCAGCCTCTTACTGAGACAGCATGGCATCTATTACTGCCCCCAGAACTTGAGGCTGTGAGGCCAGAAGACGACTCAGAGGCAGGGGTTCCTCTCATGATTTATTGAGGCTCTTGTGGGGCAACTTATCCACGACGTATGGTTGCCTTGATCCATTTGATGTATTTGCTGACCTTGGTGTAGACACCTGGTTCCTGAGGCTGGCCGCAGGGCTTCCGTCCCCACGACACAATGCCTTGGAGGGTGCCTTTGCATAGCAGGGGTCCCCCGGAGTCACCCTGTGGAGAAAACATTGTGTGCCACCAACTGCGGACCCCTCCTTGTTGTGCCCATGGAGATGGGTGAGGGGCCCTGGATGTAAATGGCTTAGTGGGAAGGAAGAAGGTAAATATGCACTGATAGTGGTAGTGGAGATGCAAATATGCAAATCAGCTGCTGGAATAATTTGCATACATTGCCACATGGAGCAAAGCTGAGCAGAAACCAAACTGCCTCTGCCCCTTACATCCTTTGCAATGCAAAGCCCTGCCCCTAATACCCCCAGTTGATTGCTGTGTGTTGCCATCTGCCTGCTTGTGTGTTCGGCCTCTTTCCTTAGCACTCCACTTCACATGTGGTGGTGGTTGGTTCAATCCCTGATGCCCCAGGTGTGGTAACTTTGTGGCAATGTCCATCCAATATGCTGCCCCACATGGTGGGGGATTGAGAAGGAAGTGGCTGAGACCTTCCTATGTCTATTCTTTGCCAGCTGTAGTTTCTCTTTCCACTCTTAGAGGCCAACATTAGTGCTAACTCGGAATGATTCTACAAAATATTTTCCAATGATGATTCATCAACAAATTTTTCATGGGAAAGGGTCAGTTTTGGCAAAGTTTTGAGAAAACAATTTTAGGGTGGCCCCATCTGCAGTTCCCCAGTTCCAAATGACTTTTGGTTTTGAAGTTTAAGCTAATCAGAATAATTCTTTTTAAATGGCCAGCATGGAAAGGCAACAGAAAGAAATAATTACAAAACTGTTTTCCTGATGGTTCCTGAAGATTTTTGAGATTTCAAAGTTTCATCTTGATTCAGGACAGGAAAAGCTTTTCTGACTTGAAACTTTTAGGGGACGGGAAAGGCCCTCACTGGCATGTCTAACAAACATATTTTCAGTCACACCAGACCTGGCAAGTACCGATGCCTCCTTTTTCCACACCAGCACACAGCATGTTGTCAGTGATGGAGATAGGATAGGCTAACTGACATCGTGCCGTCGAGATGATTTGGCTATTCGCACACTGCAGCACAGCCGGGTATGATGCTAGGATGCAGGAAGAAAGGAATAGTCACCTGTAAATGGCTCTGCATTCTCAATGGCACCATTCTGACAACAAAATGGGAAAATTGGAGCAGGTGGGGAATTTGTCAATAAACTGTTTTTGCACCTAAACATGGCGATTTGCTGACACCTGTCATTCAATGGGAGGAATGCCCAAAGGATATCTCTATCCTGGAGCTTTGGTCAACTTAACTTCCTTAAGTTGACCTGAGGAACTCCCCGTCCACATTGGGCTTTTATTAAGTCAACTTAAGTACTTCCTTAAATCAACTTAATAACACCTCTTAAGGTAGACTTAATGCTTAAGTTGAGCATGTTAAGCTGACTTAAGCCACTGTAGATGGGGCAGTGCCCTTAAGTCACCATAATAAGGTTGATTTAAGCGTTAAGTCAACCTAGCACCTTCCAGTATGGATGTGGGAAGTCTGCTGGAGTTTTAAATGTGGATGCTCGTAGTCGACTAAACAAGATTGACATTAAGTTGACCCTCTTACATCAACTTAACAGAGCCTCCAGTGTAATCATAACCAAGGCTCCCACCTTTTCTAGAAAGAAAATTTCAAAATCGGTGAAACTTTTTCAACATAAATTCTTGTTATCTACAGCAGGAATGCCTGGCTCCTTCTCTACCCCCACCGCTCACTAGACTCCCAGATAGAGGCATGTGAGCCACTCATTGTCCCCTTCTAGTGGCTGAGCTATCCATAGAACTGGCTGCAGACAAGGCTAACACATTTAGGCCTTTTAGTTCATGCTGGAGTGACTCATGTTTATGATCCTAGAGGGCCCTTGGTTCAGTGCTGCTTCTGTGTTATTAAGGTCAGCATACCTATGGGGGATGTGGTGGTGCCCCAGCCTGACACCAAACAGTTGGTCCCCGGTGAGGCAGTCCTTCTGGCCAGCGCAATGGGGTGCACGTTGTTGGTGATTTGCACGGCTCTGGTAAGTTTGATGAGCATGATGTCGTTGTCCTTGGTGGTGATGTTGTATTTAGGGTGAGGGATGAGTTTTGAAGGCCGCCTTAACTGCACAGAATTGCCTGGCTTTTTCAGGTTGTAGAGACCCAGGCGCACAGCACGGATGCTGAAAGCAAATGTAAACAGTGGCTTGGCTGGGGACTCAGGCCTCAAGGTGGACAAGAGCTGCTTGGGTTGTGACTGAGATCAGGGTACCCCCATTGTGCTAGGTGCTGCACAGATGCTGACACACACACACAAAGTAGGGCTCATCCCCTGCAACATGGGCCATCAGGAACCTGCCCCCCTGCCCCCACCTCACCATCCACAGACACACCTACCCAGTCCGTCTGCAGTGGGCTGCTGTCAGCACCCAGTTCTTGCTGATCAGTACTCCCCCACATTTCAGCTTGTTGGAGAAAAGAGCGGCCTGCCAGGGCTGGTGTTTCTCACAGGCATAGCCACCAATGATCCGTGCGTCCACCTGGGCTCTCACTGCCGGGGGAGAGCAACATACGGTCAGACTAGATGACCATCTTGGTCCCTTCTTACCTTAGAGTCTATGAGCCGGGGAGGGCTGACCAGTGACCGCGTGCGTAAATAAGAGCAGGGGAGAGAACTGGAGATAAAAACCCTGGGTTTAGTTCTACTCTCACACTGGGTTTACAAGGATCCAGCCCTGTGGACGCCAGTGAAATTACTCCTGATTCACTTCAGGAGCAGAGGGGGGTAACTGGCCCACACAATAAATGTAAGCAAAGGTGGGCTAAAGATACTGAACAATCTCTCTCTCTCTCTCTCTCTCTCTCTCTCTCTCTCACACACACACACACACAGAAGGGCTCTGCCCCATCCCCATTCCAGCAGGGAAAGACAGACGAACAGACCCCCCCCCCCCAAGACACAC
>ML682100.1:2256113-2279451 GCA_007922195.1 Podocnemis expansa
ACCCCCCCCCCCCCAAGACACACATGCTCCATCCTACCTGATGACACCCCTAGGATCAGCACAAAGCACAGAAGCTCCAGGACTGTCCTGCAAAGAGGTGCTGTGGGATTCAGTCTCTTCATTGAGGCCCTGTGCGGGAAGCCATATGACTATCATTTTCAGGGAGCAGGGATTCTGCCCTTCCATCCACAGATGCTTTGCACCTGCTCTCCCCCGGGGCACCATCTGCACCTGTAGCCTAGGCACTGACACACACTGCTCCTCACTGAGCCCTGATAGCTCCTGGTGCCACCCATGTGCTGCCTTTGGAGAGTGGTCCAGGAGAAGGCAGCCGTGATCTGGTGTCAGGTTTTTTTTGCATCCCCTTCACACTGACCCACTTGGAATCCAGCTTAAGCAGGTCAAAGATTTTCTTTTTGGCACAAAATCCTGAAAATCTGCTGCAAAGAAAAGTCAAAGGGATGACTTATCCATTATGAGATGAAGTACAATGGACGTGATAAGCTCTAGACAGGGCCAGAACCATATGCTAGGCCCTTCCCCATTCACCTATGCTCTTTGTCTCCTCATGATCTGTTTGACAAACTGGGGTTTTCTCATACAAAGCCTCATGCAATAAATAGATTTATTACTTTTTAAAAGTGCCACAGGACTGCTTGGTGGTTTTATTGGGAAGCTAGATCACAATGCTGGGAGTGGCAGGGTTGAATATGTGATCCTTGAAGCTCAGTGGACTGCATTTACAAGGTCTGTAGCAGAATTATTAATCTCTTTGGACCACTAGAGGCAAACAGAGCACCACAGCAAGCTGGCATAGCTAGCTTCTGAGTAGATGGGACTGTATGCAGATAGATACTGTCACTTGTACAGCCAACATATTCTCACTAGGAGTATCTGCTCTTGGGTTGCCATCTCTTTCCTCAGAGGTCACAGATGGGCTGGGACATGGCAGTGACATTTGAGTCACTCTGTGGCCTATAGGATTCCTGGTGGCAAGGTGCTGCGTTGTCAAGAGGGGACTGGCCAGCTCCAGCTCTTTGCATTCCTCAAGACAATGGCTCCCCTGCCTCGACTCCTTCCCTCTTAGCAAAGCTCTGCCTCCTTACTGTTTGACTGGTCCCTTCTTTTTCTCGAGCTGCTCCTCACTAGGGATGAGCACTCACCGGCCCCTTGCCTTCAACCGGTGATGGGCCCGCAGGAGGCACAGCTGCTGCAGAGAATCCAGTTGGGTGGGTCTGGAAGTGTCCTGGTGAGACCAGCACTGCAATGAGTGACTGCGAATTTACCCCAGACTTTTCACTGATACTCAGTAGAGTCAACCCTTAACTGCTCTTCTGTCCTCCCCGCGCAGCACTTCTTCCTCTTTCCAAGCCTGTGTTGCTTTTAACTGCACTGCACCTGATCACCACCTTCCCCTGGGGCAGCTGGGTGGCTTTACATATTAGGTGATGACTCCATTGCCAATGGTAATCTTCCCCTAATGACAAAGGGTTGACTATTCCCCCCCCCCTCCCCTGCAATGTAACTAATATTATAGGAATGTTGCTCTCATTTGGCTGGAGATACAAATTGAGCAAGGGCCTTATGCTGCAAAGGGAAAGAAAGAAAGAAAGAAAGAAAGAAAGAAAGAAAGAAAGAAAGAAAGAAAGAACATGTCTACACTATGAAGTCTCACATTGCTGTATTGTAGACATTGCTTCTCAACCTTTCCAGATCTTCAGGAGTCTAGTTTGTCATGTGTACCCCAGATTACATCTCACTTCAAAACTACTGGTCCACAAAACCAGACATAAAAATACAGGCGTTCCACAGCCCTCTGTGACTGACCAGTGTCTGATCTCATTTGGTCTGTATGATATGTTAGTTTGCCCTGATTTCAATGGGCGTTTTGTGTCACCCACTGTAAACATATACATGAATTGACATACCCTGTGTAAGACCTCTGCGTACCCCTAGTTGCAAACCATTAATGTAGCTTCATCCCAAATCAGTGAAAGCGTGCTTCAGTTTGTTAGGATAAGCAAGCAAGCCACGCCTCATGACCACAGAGGGTGTCTGGGTAGGTAGCATACAGGCTGTCTTGTACACACTCTCCATTTCATGCATGTCTCAGGTCACATACACCTCCCCAACCCCTCTCCCTCCCTTGCCTTAGGAAGCTAGTATTTCCTAACCTGTTAAGACCACCCCTCACCACCACCCTGACCTTCTTCCCATATATGGAGTTGTTTTTCCCGAAGTATTAGGGAAACTAGTTTAAACCAGTAAACTAGCTGTCTGTGTATATAAGCAATTGCCATGCTACTTCCATTTTGAAGCTGATACTGTTCTGTTCAGTGTTCCCAGTACTGGTACTCTAAATAAACCTCTTCAATGTTGTCTATCTTGCCTGATCCTTCTTGGAGGGACCTTTCCAGACTTACAAGTTGATACAGGTTATCCACCTCCCAAACCGGGATATCTAGGTCTATGAATGATTTCTTCCATTGGGTGCTAGCCCCAAGTCTATTGGGGTTAAATGGACTTATCTGCAGGTACTTAGGGGTGTGAAATTTCATCTCTGGGCAACGTAAGCAGGTTGATCTAAATCAGTTTTTTTAACCAGTGTTCTGTGGAACAATGGCTCTCTACCACTGCATCGAGACACTTTACTGTGTCACCACACAGTAGTAAGTGTGTCACAGAGAGCTGAGAGATAGCTGGATTTGGCTTGGGGAAGGATGGATCAATGTTTCCTGTAGGGTTGCAATATGCTGCCAAGTGTGTCACAACCTGCAAAAGGTTGAGAACCACTGGCCTGGAACATGGGTGTTCTTCAGACATAGTGCAGGACTTCCATGGCCCACCATGACCCCTCCCTGTTGGGGGGACTGAGTTGGGAGGGAGAAGCAGCAATTTAATACCCCAACAACATCAAAGCTCACAGCATGTGACACCTAATGTTGATGCACTCCTGGAAACTCTGCAATGACTGAGGCATTTTAAATCTCATTCCACAGTTCCCAGCTTTTATGAGAATGGTTTCATCAGGTTTTCCACATAAAGGAATTAACACCTTTAGGTGCTCCCTGGCCCAGTAAAGGTTGAAAAAATCTTAAGCATAGCTTAAGATTTAAGCATCAACATCATCATCATAGCTCAGGGTGAAGAAAGAAACCTATATCCACCACCAGTTGTTTATCATGGAGCTATCTCTGCAGCATCCATTCCACCCCCATTCTGTTGACAACTATCTGAATTCTTTAGCACTCCATCATTATTTGAAACAAAGAAGGAGTCCTGTGTCACAGAGATTTTGTGGGAGAAAATCCCACTTTGTCAGATGCTTTGAAGACACTTTGTTCTTCAAAGAGTCTAACAAAGTGGGATTTTCTCCCACAAATGCTCATGCAATAGATAAATTTGTTAGTCTTTAACTGCCACACTGCTCCTTATTATTTTTACTGCACTAGACTACCACGGCTGCCCCTTTGGAACCTGGCATCATTATTTGCTTTGTGCTAATTGTGGGCCATACACTGCACTAAATTTGAGATCCCAGGGTCCACACATGTCATTAGAATTACATCATATTTCTTTTATCAGAAGAAAGATCAGTTTCCTTGAAGTAGCCTATACTTAGTTGTGGACAAATCCAATTTTTATTTTGTATGACTTCAGTGAATGACATCAATATTTATTTTTAATCTTTTAAAATATTTTTTAGCAATTTACATCATAGAATAATTCTTTGTAACAGTAAAGTTGGGATTTCAAAACATAATGATTTATAAGAACCAAAAAAAAAAGAAAAGAAAAGAAAAAAGAAAGAAAAGAAAAGAAAAAAACCCAAAACAAAAACAAACCAGAAAGGTCCTGCTATATAAACTGGATAATCTATCTCACCCAGCATCGTGTCTTTTGATAGTAGCAAAGCCAGGTCTTTCAGAGGGAGCGAAGAAAATGCTCATCTCATTCCAGCTTCAGGCTGTAAATACACCCAGCTGTGAACAATTTGTAAGTCAAGATACAGATGGCAAACTGCCCTTTCTGTAAGTTCACCCATCTTCGAAGCATCTGAGGAAGTGGGATCTTCTCCCACGAAAGCTCATGCAAAAAATAAATCTGTTAGTCTTAAAGTGCCACACAACTGCTTGTTGTTTTTTTACTGGACTAGACTAACATGGCTATCCCTTTGGAAACTGCCATAAAGTAAACATCAAGGATTTCTTAAGCTGTATTGTTCTTATTTTACCTACCAATAAAGTTGGATTCTTATCATTGGCATTGTTGTTTCTTAGGTGTCTGTGTGTTTGGTGAAATAGATGTGTAAGGCAGGCTTAAAGGCTGTGCCTAACAGCCGAAAAGGAGGGGTTAACTAATCTGTATTGGTTTTGTATTTGCATGAGCACAAAGAGCACCAGTAGATATTAGTTAGCTATTAGCATAGGCTCACTGATGTGTGCAGGGCATGACAGTTAATAGTATTTAGGTTGATTTGATCAAAAATCTGTCAATATCTGTCAAGAAACATGAAATACTGTCTTCTGTAATATGCTACTCTTTTAAATGTTCAAACTCTGTTTAGGTTAGTTAAAAGGTAAAAATCACCATTAGCAGTAAAAAACTTAAAAAAGGGATCCACCCTCTGCTCTCAGCTTTATAAAAGTTAAGAAATGAGTGGGGTTAGGTATGTTAAGAGCTATGTGTGAAGTGGTGTTTTATACCCATACTCTGCTGTGAAAAGACAGTTTAGTAACCAGGTTTTTTTTTAGTGCCTTTGGTCTGTTAACTTTACTTGAGAAACCTGTTTGCAGCTGTTTTGGGTTTAAGAGATGAAATTGATAAGAGATCTAATCTCTCTGAGCTGAAGTTACTGAACAGCAGGCAGTAAAGGGCTGGACACTGTGAGTGACTGGTGCACAGCTGGTGTGAAAAACATTCCCTATACGCCCTGGATTTGTTGGGACCCTGCTCTGCACTTATTCCCCAGATCAGTGCTGATTTTTGTTATTGGGCTTTTTACATTCTGCTTTTATTACTATCAAAAGTTCTGTATATTACACTCAGATTCATGCTTGTGAGTGGGGAAGAATTATCTCTTTGGGGTGCCCAGGGACTGGTGCATGATTTCCCACAAGACTGGGTAGGGGTTTGAGCCTGTTAGCACTGTAACATTATTTGGAAACCCTTTGATATAGAACCCAGCCCTTGTTCTGCTAGCTCTCCCTGACAGAAGGGTTACAAGTGTAACAAAGAGAAGGTTAAGGGTGACTTGATCAGTCTGTAGATACTTAGTAGGGGAACAAATATTTAAGAAGTTATCAGAGAAAGATCTAACCCAATCTGATGACTGGAGGGCGAAGCTAGACAAATTCAGACATCAGATAAAGGTGAACATTTTTAACAAGAGAGTAATTCACAATGATCTGCTCTGGTGATAATTCCAGACCAATCTTAGGTCTGTGTGACACAGGAAATCAGACTAGATGATCCCAGTGGTACCTTCTAGCCTTGGAATGTGTGAATTACTGAACACAGACGAGAAATTGTCTCTGGTGGTAGATCACACAACTGGTCTACGAGCACATGAATGCTGTCTTCTGAGCAATGAATACAGAGTCAAAGGGCATTGATCCTGGCCTCCCGTGTGACACAAATATGAGAAGTTCATCCATTTCTCCATGTCTTGAGCACAATGTCTTGCATTTCACACAAGCATCTTCCAGAAAGCCCTGCAGGTTGAATGGAAAACCATCAAGTGATGATGCAGCCACCACTTCCCTTTGGAGCATCTTCCAATGGCCAATCAACCTCATTCTTACAAATTGGAACCTTATTTCTAAGTGCACTTTCCTTGGATTTAACATGCAACATTTGTTCATGTTCTTTTACTTCTGGATTAAAGACCCCTTTGGAACCCCAAATTTTTGCTTCATGAAGGTGTTTTTCCAGGGTCAATAGGACCAAGTCATCTCTTGTCTTCTCTTTGATCAGCTGAATTGATAGGGATCATGTGGGCTTTCATGATAAAGCCTTTTTTTGGTATTTGCCCCCCCCCATTTTGGATCATTTTAAAGACTCTTTTCTACAACACTCTGTAAAACACCAAAGCTCAAAAAAGTTGTAGCAATTCTGTATTGGTCTGACCAATGCTGTGCAGAGAAGGGAAGGAATCTTCTCTCTGCACTCACTTCCTCTTGCGCTGGAGTCTGTGCTCAGTTAGTTCCCATGTGGTCTTCAGAATTCAGGAGACAGTATCCCAGATTTGGGACAGAGTACCCCAGCATGTCTGCATCACTGATGTCCTTGGTACCCAGACTGAATAAGAACTGCATTTAAAAAAATATAAGGGAATACTTCTTCACCCGATGCACAGCCAGACATGTCACAGGATGAAACAAAGAATTAGATTTGTTCCTGAAGGATAGGTTACTCCATAGCCATTAGTCAAGATGGTCTGGGAAGGAATCCCATTCTTTGCATGTTTTTAAACCCCAGACTGCCAGATTATGCGTGTGGATGACTGGGGATGGATCATCAATAATTACCCAGTTCTGTTCATTCCTGACCCCACTTGCTGCTGGTTGACAAGATACTGGGCTAGCTATAGACCATTTGTCTGACCCACTGTGATCATTCTTATGTTCTTATGTGTTACCTTGTGTACACCACTACTAAAACCAATTTGACTGGGGTCATCCCATTCTTTGAGCCTTACCACTATAGAACTTGACCTGCTTTTATCATTTTATAGCTGGTGAACTTTTATTGCTGAAATCTTGTTTTGGCAAAAACTACAGATTTGGGAACTGTGAAATGTTTTGTGGATTCATGCTGCTTTTGCTGAATTGTTTCAGTAGGGGACAAAGGGGGGATAATTGGGAAGACCTGAAATATTTCCTTCTGACACTTTTCAAAGAAAATGTTTCATTTTTCGGCTAGGAACAGCTTCTCATTTCAGATATTTGTTCAATATTATTAAAAATATCAGATGAGAATATTTTAACAAATGCAAAATGTAACATTGTTGGAATATTTGTTTGACCCAAAACATTTTTCCCACCTTTTTTAATTTGCAGAAAATTTAAAAGTCTGCATTTTCACTTTCACCCAAAATTATCTTTTTCCCTCTCCATTTTTTGAGTTGCCAAAAATATCCTATTTTTTCATTCTTAGTTTGCCAAAAAAGAATATTTTTTCTGAACTTCTAATTTGAAGTATTCATTTTGGGTTCAATGTGAAAAGATGGTGCCACACCCAATCTCTGGTCTTTTTGATTGCTGAAAATTTCCCAAATTTTCATTTTCAATTTCAACCATAATGATTTCCCCACAGAAATCCAAAAAATGCACCAGTTTCCCTGTTGCTATAAGTCTTACCAGCGATAATTTTATATTTGCTGCCAGCTCACTAATCCAGAAGTGCTACACTTGACTGACACAGGGAAGGACTAGTAAACCTCTCCAAACATCCTTTCACTCACCCCTGCAGGGAACCTCATGGTTCCAGTAACAGACACCTACAACTAATGAATGTTCTGTGAGGCATGATTAGCATAATTAGCTCAGAAAACACTTTACCTCTTAATTCATCTTTTTACATTCTCCTGGGGCTAGCTACAGTCGTCTATTAACAACACAGAGAAATATCCAATTAACACAGCCGCACCTGAGTGCAAATCCAAATGCAAAAGGCAGCACAGCTGAAAGGGAGAGTGGAAAAGGAACCTTGTCGCCCTCTGGCCCCCCAACATTTGAACATTGGTTTCTTTTTTGTGTCTTTAAAAGTGAACCATTTTGATGAGCGGTGGTTGACAAAAATTTTCATTTGTTTCTTGTTGTTGTTGTTTTAAAAAATGCATTTTCTAGGAACTGGATCCTGTCCCTTTATGAAATCTGTGAGTGTTCTAGTGACACTCAGCATGTTTTGCTGCCGAAGTCATCAGAAACTAGCAGAGCAACAGAGCTGAGGTGTAGCTAAGGCTTGTTTTTCTGGTCCTGCGACAGATTCACAGAGATGAAGAGAGGTCACTGGATGGTCTAACCTGACCTTCTGGGTAGTTCATTTGCCTGCACCCACACCCAGCACCCCCACACTAAACTTGACCCCTGTAGTGAGACTAAAATATTATAGCCCCAAGAGACTGTGATGGACCTTAGGGGGAGACTAGCAAGGATCAATGTGCAGAAATATAGGGAAATGTGGTGCACTCCAATAATGCTGGCAAATGACCTGAAACGACACTCTATTGAGAAAAGCAACAGTTCCCCTCCCAAAGTTACCTGCTAATTTGAAAGTGAGAAAATTCCTTCCATGCCCCACATCTGTTGACCCCCTGGGGGACGGCGGAGTTATTGCAAGGGGTTTGTGAACACATCAGGCCCCAGCTGCTGCCGGTCAGCGATCTATGTTAGAGAGGGCTCTAAATCACATTGCACAAATCACAAATAAAAAAGGAAAAGGTGACTGGGGCCCATGTGGGAACAAGCCAACCAAAGGCCAGCCAGGACTGAGCCAACCAAAGGCCAGCATTCTGAATGACTGATAGTGAGTAGGCTGGAAGGGGGAGAGGCAGGAGCCCAGCTTGGCTGCCTGTGACTGAGGGTTTTTTTTTTCCTGCCACCAGAAGGTAGGGAAAGTGGGAAGGGAAGGGGAAGAAGGGGGTTTGGGAGCCAATGTGGGGAAGGAAGGACCACATAGCAGAGGAAAGAGAAGGTGTGGGAGAGCCTGTGGGTTTGGGGAGGGGGAAGAGGATCCCATGCTGCTCTGAATGTGGAGGGGGAAAGGGTTGAGGAGCCCGTGCAGACACATGGCCTACAACAGGTGTCCTGCCTTGCAATGTGTCCCTCCACACCGAATGAGTTTGACACGTCTGCTCTAAATGAATTGTATTTGCCTGCTGTGATCAGCCACACCATGGATATGTCCCTACCCCTTGGGAGCAGGTGGAGGCCAGGTCCTCCACTGCCCTTCTGCAGCTCCACTAACTGCAGTCAGTCCCCAGATAACTATTATCATTTGGGGGTCCACAAAATTTTTTGACATTAAAAAGGGGTCCTTCTACTTGAAAAGGTTGGGAACCACTGAGCTAGGTCTTGAGCTGGATGGAAGAGCCAGCCTGTGGGAGAAAACACAGAGCCTCATTAGAGCCCTGGACTCTGCCCAGCATCCCATCCACAGACAAGGGAACCCTTGATGCTCCAGAAAAAAGGAGAGTGAAAAACCTTCCCCGGATACAGTGGAAGGCAAAATCCCTTCCTGATCTCTGCCATTGATCAGTTGAAATTCTGAAGCATGTGTGTTAGGAATATGAGACTTAAAACCCATGAGCCCGCTCCATTCTGTGTAAGGGCACAGCCAGTCTCTGTTTTCTGGCCAAGCCCCTGAGTCTGCACAGTGGGCCTGACTGAGAGCAGCTTCCAACTCATGTGATCAGTAGGTGCCTGGGACTCTCTTCATCAGTGTTTCCCAACCAGTGTGCTATAGCACACAGGTATGCCATCAGGCCGGAGAAGGTGTGCCACTCAGAGTTCTGGATTGATTCATGAGTTCATTGGGAGACTATATGGAGCTGTGCCTTAAAATAATTAAAAGTATCAAGGTGTGCCACAGCAGAGAAAAAAGTCAGGAACCACTGGTCTAGTTGCTAGGTAGCAAGTGGAGCTGTAGGACAGAGCCGTAACTTCAGCAGGGCTGATGGAGCAAAGCCCCGGACAGCCTTGAGTGGCTCAATGGAGCCACTCTATTAAAGGGGTGGCTTTTCGGCGCTGACTCTCAGTGCCGCTAATAGGAAGGGGTGCATTCTGATCAGAATGGACCCTGGGCGGCAAAACACCGCATTACGGTCCTGCTGCAGGAGGAGGATGGAAGGAAAAAGGTGGGAAGATGAGGACCACCCACTGCATTGCCTGACAGTGGCATGATCTTTGAAGATTCGGCCACTGCCAGGCACTTCAGTGGGCAGTCTCTGTCTCTAATTGGATGGGCCCCAGCCCACCCGTGTCCACCAATGGTCTTGCCCCTGCCCCTATCATTACATGCAATCCAATCATAGAAGTGTGCTCATAAATCTGTCCATGTCCAGGGCCAGATTATTGCAGGGTCTTTAGGAGCTTAAGCACCAGACCCTGGCCAAAAGGGACCGGTGGTCTCCAGCCTCTAAAACTCTGATAATTTGGCACCTGCTTGGCTCAGCTGTGGTGGGGCAGGAGCACTAAGGGTGCTCCTAACCCACCAGCACTGGGAGAAGATGAGGGGGCCCTGGGGCCAGAGGCAAGGATCTGCGGTCTGCTCTGCCTCACCCTCTGGGCTGCCTGCCAATCTCCTGGGGTTGGAAAGAAGATGGCCCAACTCCTGTTTGCTCTACAAAGGTGGGGCATGCTGACTGTGTCACAGCAAGGCTGCTGCCACTCCAGCACAGCCTTCCAGGGTCTATGGGTGTGGGGGGTGTTGTTGAAAATCCCCACATAGCAACCAGCTTCCCAACTTCTTGGGCAGAGTGGCCAGATTGTGGCCAAGGCAGGAATGCCCCCTGGCTCCAGGGCCCCTCTAGTGACAGTGGGGAGTTGGGACTGATCTGTGCTATGGGAGTCCCATTGAGGAGGGGTCCCTGTGGTCAGAGAGCTGAAGTAGGAGAGGGCCCCATGGTGGGGGGGCAACTCGGAGCCTCCCAGTCCTGTTAATGAAGCTCTGTCCAGCTCTTTTGTTACCTAATCAATATGTTTGCTCTCTTAACTGTCATTTGGAGGCTGCTCTAGAACCTCTGCCCTCCAATGGCTAGAAACCTGCTTTGAATTTCTGGGCTGAATTTGTTCACGGTCTGTTTTTCCTGTGCCTCTATCATTTTCTGGCATCACCCAAATGAATTCAGAATGAGCAGTGTCATCCCATCCCACTGTTCATTTTGATAGACTAAAGAAGCACAATTCCTCCAGCCATCTCTTTTAAGAAAAACACAGAGGCTACAGTGAGTCAGTGTGACTCTGTTCAGCTCAGTTTGTTTCTCCATGGAGTGAACGTTCCACAGAAAGCAACAGAGAAGTGGAGAACAGTGTGTTACCAAAGTAACCCTCCTTCTTTGAGATGGGCTGTCCACATACATTCAGTTAGTGGTGTATACATGCTGCAGCGGATGGTAGCTTGGAAAGTCTTTAGCCTTAGCCTGTCAGGTCAGAGCAGCAGCCAACGCCTCCTCTGTGCTGCAACTGCGGCTATATAGTTGGCCATGACCCTGACTCTCCCAGTCCCTTCTTTTTGCCAGCTCTGCTTAGCAGGGATGGGGGGAGGGATCTGAATGTATGTGAGTAGCCCATCTCGAAGAAGGATGATTACATCGGTAACCCACAATTCTTCTTCGACCGCTGTTTACATCATTCAGTTATAGGTGACTGCTAGCCATACCCAGGATGGTGGGCTGAGTTACAGCTTACTGTGGAGAAGTGGGAACCCTCCGCTAGATTAGTCAGGGAAGACACGGTTGTTGATCCTCTATCTTTGCTAGTTAGGTGATGGGACACAGGTGGGTGATATGAGGTAGAGCCTCTAGGGGGCAGGGGGGTAGTGTTTAGGGAGCCTGTACCTGGGACCCCCCGCTGGTCACACTGGATTCAACTGGTTGGGCCAGGGGGCGGAGAGGTGGGCAGAGCTAGGAGGGGAACAAAGGACCAGGGGAAAGGAGGGAGAAGAAGGAAGATGGGGGTCCAAGAGACAGGACCCTGCCGTGGGGTGTAGCCCTAATCCCCTGGGGGTAAAAGTCCAGGGGTTCTGGGACACAGGGGCAGAGGTGACTTTGGCTCTGCCGGAGGTGGTGGGACCCGACAAGATGGTCCCGGATAAATATTTGAACCTCAGGGGGGTGTTCGGCCCGCCGGTCCAGGTCCCGGTGGCAAGGGTGCATCTGAAGTGGGGAGACAAGGAGGGCCTGAAGGAAATGGGGGTGCACGATCGCTTGCCGGCCGAGGTGCTGATGGGGCGAGACCTGGTAGAGTGGCCTGATGGTTGCCAGAATACGTTGGTCATTACCAGGAGCCAGAGCTGCCAGGGGCTACTGGAACCTAGGGTCCCAGAGACAACCTTGGGGGATGTCAGGGAAAGAGGAAGGAGATTGTTGGGGCCGGGAAGATGCGAGGAGGAAGGTCCCATTCTGGATGGGAAACAGATTTCAACCACGTCCCCAACGGTCGAGTTTCAGAAGGCTCTGCAGGGGGACCCCTCGCTAGCAAGGTTGAGGGCCCTTGCTGACCTCGAGGCCGAGGAACATCTTACAGAAGGCCACAAGGAAAAATTCCTGTGGGAGAAAGGGTTCTTATACTGGGAGTGGACCCTGGTGGTGAGAACAGAGCCGTGGGAGGTCTGGCGACAACTGGTGGTCCCACACAGATATCGTCACTGACTGTTATACTTGGCCCATGATATTCCACTCTCGGGACACCAGGGAATTAAACACACTCAACAGCGGTTGTTGCAGAACTTTTACTGGCCGGGAATTTTTGATGCTGTCAAGAGATATTGCCAGTCATGTGACGCTTGCCAGAGGGTGGGGAAGGCCCGAGACAAGGGTAAGGCCAAACTGAGGCCCCTACCTGTCATAGAAGAGCCTTTTCAGAAGGTGGCGATGGACATAGTCGGGCCACTAGGCAAGGCCACCCGCTCAGGGAAAATATATATTTTAGTGGTGGTAGACTTTGCTACCCGGTACCCGGAGGCCACCCCCCTAGCGTCTATAAAAGCTGACAAAGTGGCAGATGCTCTGATAGCCATTTTCAGCAGGGTGGGGTTCCCAAAGGAGGTCCTCACAGACCAGGGATCTAACTTTATGTCAGCCCTCATGCAGTGTCTGTGGGAGAAGTGCGGGGTCCAGCACACCTGGGCATCAGCTTACCATCCTCAGACTAATGGGCTGGTGGAAAGGTTCAACAGGACTCTGAAACAGATGCTGAAGACTTTTATGGCCCAATACCCGCAGGACTGGGACAAATACTTACCCCACCTGCTGTTTGCATACCGGGAGGTGCCTCAGGAGTCCACCGGCTTTTCTCCGTTCGAACTGCTGTACGGGAGAAGAGTCCGGGGTCCTCTGGACTTGGTCAGAGATGAATGGGAGGGGAAGGCATCTCCCACTGGGGAGTCAGTGGTGGAGTACGTGCTAGCTTTCCAGGAGAAACTCATTGAACTTATGGGCTTGGCCCGGGAGAACGTAACACAGGCCCAGAGAAAGCAGAAAGTTTGGTATGATCGCAACGCCCGGGCCCGATCCTATGGGGTTGGGGATCAGGTGATGGTTCTTATCCCAGTGCGAAGGAACAAGCTCCAAGCTGCCTGGGAGGGACCCTTCAAGGTCGTCAAACAACTGAGCGACGTGAGCTATGTGGTGGAACTATCCAGTCGGACACGCAAACAAAGGGTGTACCATGTCAACATGATGAAACCGTACTTTGACCGAGAGGGGCTGGTACTGACTGTATGTGGGCAATGGGAGGGTCCAGGAGAAGACCCCTTGATAAGCCCCACCACTGGGATGGAGAATGAATCACCCCTGAATTCGATTCCCCTGTCCAACCGACTGACCCTAGCGCAAAGGGACGAGATTAGCATGGTGCTGGAATCCTACAAGTCACTGTTCTCTAACCGGCCGGGACTCACTAACCTGGCTATACACCGCATAGAGACCGGGATGACGGCCCCCATAAAATGTTCCCCATTTAGAATCACTGGGAAGGTTGCCCGAGATGTAGAGAGGGAGGTTCAGGACATGTTGGCCTTGGGAGTCATTCAACCATCCAACAGTCCATGGGCTTCTCCCGTGGTTCTGGTATCCAAGACAGATGGCTCGATCCGGTTCTGTGTGGACTATCGCAAACTAAACACCGTCACGGTGTCGGATGCGTACCCCATGCCTCGAACGGATGAGATTCTAGACAAGTTGGGGGCGGCCCGTTATCTCACCACTATGGATCTCACCAAAGGCTATTGGCAGATACCACTGGGCCCCGAGGATAGACAGAAGTCAGCTTTCATCACACCTATTGGGCTGTTTGAATTCCTAGTCTTACCTTTCGGTCTCAAGGGGGTGCCTGCCACCTTTCAGCGCTTGGTGGATCAATTACTGAAGGGGATGGAGGACTTTGCTCTAGCCTACATTGATGACATATGCATCTTTAGTCAGACCTGGGAAGACCACGTATCCCAAGTGAAGAGAGTCCTGGAACGACTGAAAGAGGCAGGGCTGACAGTGAAAGCGGAGAAATGTAAGGTGGGGATGGCTGAGGTCACTTATTTGGGCCACAAGGTGGGAAGTGGGCACCTGAAACCTGAGCCAGCCAAGGTGGAAGTAGTCAGAGACTGGCCTGTCCCCCAAACTAAGAAACAGGTCCAGGCCTTTATTGGGATGGCTGGATACTACAGAAGGTTTGTGCCTCACTTCAGCACTATAGCTGCACCTATCACTGAGCTCTGTAAGAAAGGGAGATCAGACAAGGTGGTTTGGACAGAGTCGTGCCAGCAGGCTTTTGATACCCTAAAGAAGACATTGACCCAAGACCCGATCCTGGTGAACCCCAATTTCAACAAACCGTTTGCAGTGTTCACCGACGCTTCAGACACTGGTCTAGGAGCGGTCCTGATGCAAGCCGATGACGAAGGAATGAAACGTCCAGTTGCGTATCTGAGCAGGAAGTTGTTGCCCCGGGAGCAAAATTATGCGGTCATCGAAAAGGAGTGCCTGGCCATGGTCTGGGCTCTTAGGAAATTGCAGCCTTACCTGTTGGGCCACCATTTCACAGTGTACACAGATCACTCTCCGCTAACTTGGTTACAACAGATGAAGGGTGCTAATGCCAAGCTTACGAGGTGGGGGTTAATTCTCCAGGATTATGATATGGAGGTGATCCATGTTAAGGGGAGTGCGAACGTGATAGCGGATGCCCTGTCCCGGAGAGGGGGGCCAGAACTTCCCCAGGTCACCGGTTGAGGTGACCCCGCTCAGTTCAGTCTCCAAAGGGGGAGAGGTGTGGAGAAGTGGGAACCCTCCGCTAGATTAGTCAGGGAAGACACAGTTGTTGATCCTCTATCTTTGCTAGTTAGGTGATGGGACACAGGTGGGTGATATGAGGTAGAGCCACTAGGGGGCAGGGGGGTAGTGTTTAGGGAGCCTGTACCTGGGACCCCCCGCTGGTCACACTGGATTCAACTGGTTGGGCCAGGGGGCGGAGAGGTGGGCAGAGCTAGGAGGGGAACAAAGGACCAGGGGAAAGGAGGGAGAAGAAGGAAGATGGGGGTCCAAGAGACAGGACCCTGCCCTGGGGTGTAGCCCTAGTCCCCTGGGGGTTTCACTTGTGGTTGTTCTGAGGATGCTGATACCAACTGTCCTTGCTGCTGTATGAACTGGTTTGCTAATAAACCCTCTGATTGCCATACTGGCTGAGAGTCGCTGCTGATTGGGACGATTGGGACCCTCCTGGGGGAGGAAATCCCCTCCCAGGGAGACCAGACAGAGCAAGGATCTGACCCTCTGAGCCTGGAGTTGGGGGCTGGCTGCACGGAGCGTGGAGACCCGAGGTGCCGGATGGGAGGAGACTCCACCGTGGCAGAGACCTGACTGGCTGTGGACAGAGGGGATCCAGGAGGCTTGTCTGGGGTCTCCATCACACTTACCCACATCGAGTATGGCTCTGCCCAATGCAGCATCGTCTCTAGCGTGTTGGACGATAGCATAGTGCATCGTGAAGGTAGGTACTGATGACCATGTAGCTGCCCTGCAGATCTCCTGGATTGCTACCTGGGAAAGGAAGGCCATTGATGAAGACTGAGCCCTGGTTGAATGGGCCCTGACATTCCCCAGGAGGGGCGTATTTGACCTTCTGTAGCAGTCTTTAATGCAGTTCACAATCCAGTTGGAAATGCACTGTGATGACACTGGAAATCCTCTTTTATCTTCTGCGATCACCACGAACAACTGGGACATTCTGTGGAATGTGCGTGTGCGCTTGATATACATTAACAAGTGCTCTTTTGATATCCAGGGTGTGCCACTTCCTTTGGTTTTTGGTAACCTGAGAGTCTGGGAAGAACATTGGCAGGCAAATGTTCTGATCAAGGTGAAGTGGAGAGACCACTTTAGGAAAGAAGGATGAATGTGGGCGGAGCACCACCTTGTCAGAGAAGAACCTCGTGTTCAGGGGTTCTGAAGAAAAGGTCTTCAGTTCAAATATCCTTCTGGCTGAGGTAATTGCTACCAAAAAGGCCATCTTCCATGCAAGGACTAGCAGAGTGCAAGAGTTCAAGGGTTCATAAGGGGACTCCGTTAGACTGTGGAGCACCACATAAGGTCCCATTGTGGAACAGGTTCCTGGGGTTGCGGGAAGACTCTTTTGAACCCTTTCAGGAATCTGGTGGAGGTAGAGTGGGAGAAGACTGGAACACCTTCCACCTTATGATGGAAGGCTGAAATCACTGCCAGCTGGACTCTCAGTGAGGAAAGGGAGAGGCCCTTATCCCTGAGGTCTAGCAGGTAATCAAGAAGTGTATAGGGGCTGATATAGGTATAGCCCCTTTATCTATTGCCCAGTGGGAGAAATGTTTCCATTTGGCTGTATAGTCGGCTCTACTGGAGGGTCTCCTACTATCTATTAGTACCCTCTTGACCCTATCTGAGTATACTCTTTCCTGCTCACTTAGCCATGGAGTCTCCAGGCCATCAGGTGCAGGAGACCAGGTTAGGGTGCCGCAGGCTCCCTTAATTCTGTGTCAGGAGGTCCACCCAAAGGGGGAAGGTGGAGTGGTGCATCTATGGACAGATCCTGTAGGTTCAAGTACCAGTGTTGTCTGGGCCAATCCAGAGCTATTAATTTCATGTTTACTCCATCTCTCTTTATCTTCAGGAGGACTCTGTACATCAGCAGGATTGGTGCGAAGGCATACAACAGGGGTCTGAACCAACAGGGCAGGAAGGCATCCATGAGCAAACCTTCCTCCTGACCCCTGAGGGAGCAGAAGTGATGACATTTGTGGTTCTGATGTGTCGCGAATAGGTTCACTTGGGGTGTTCCCTACCTGTTGACTAGGTGGGATACCACTGTATTTTGGAGGGACCACTCATGTTGGGCTAGAGGGGTGCTGCTGAGTGAGTCCACCCTAGGCAGGTGAGCCGCCACTGGGGTGAAATTGGACCTCAGGGCTAGTTCCCGGAGTCTGGTTGCTTCCGTGCAAAGAGCTGGGGAATGGACACTCCCCCTGCCAGTTCTTGTAGAACATGGTCGTGGTGTTGTCCATTAGGATCTGGACCATTTTGCCTTTTATCTTGTCTAGAAAGGTCTGGCAGACCAGTCTGATAGCTCACAGCTCCTTCACGTTTATGTGAAGGGATCTGTCCCTGGAGGACCAGTGTCCCTGGGTAGAAAGTCCCCCCGATACATGGGCTCCCCACCCCAAGGCTGAGGTATTGGTGATCAGGGTCACCGTAGGGTCTGACACCTCAAAAAGGGATTCCCCCCATGGCAAAGAGGAGATCCCTCCAGATCGCTAGTGTCCCCAGGATATCGCGAGGGACAACAACACCTTGCACAGAGAGTGCCTCTGGGGGTGAAACACAGTGGACAGCCAGATCTGGAATGGTCTTATTCTCAGGTGGGCCATCCTTGTCACTGAAGTGGAGGCTGCCATGTGCCCGAGGAGCTGGAGACAGCATCGGGCTGTGGTTACCTAAGAGTTCTGCAGATCTGCAATGATGGTGCAAATGGACCGAAATTTTGAGGGGGGGCAGGGAAGCCCTCCCTTTTTTGGAGTCCAGGAGAGCTCCTATGAACTCTATGTCCTGGGACGGGGAGAGTTTTGACTTTTCTTGACTTATGCAAAGCCCCAGGTACTTGCACAGCTGACTCACTACTTTGAGGCTCTGTTTGACTTGGGCTTTTGATCTCCCTTTTATTAGCCAGTCATCTAGGTAGGGGTATATTCTTACATCCTGCCGATGCAGGTGTGCAGTGACTGCTGCCATGTGTTTTGTGAACATCCTGGGGGCCAAGGAGAGCTTTAAAGGGAGTGATGTGAACTGGAAATGTTTTTCCCCCACCATGAATCTTAGCAACCTTCTGTGGCAGGGGTGTATTGCTATGTGAAAGTAGGCGTCCTTTAGATTGAGGGCTGTGAACCAATCCAGAGATGGGATGATATGTGATAGGGAAACCATACAGAATTTTATTTTCCTTATATGCTTGTTTAGACCTCTGAGGTCTAGGATGGGTCTCAGATCTCCATTTGGTTTGGGAACTAGAAAGGGTTTTCCTGCTTCTTCCTGCTCAGATCTTGGGATCTTCTCTGTAGCCCTGAGGGAGAGGAGTTTTTCACACTCTTTCTCGAGCATCAGGTCTAGTTTCTGGCTCCTGAAATTCAAGCGAGGGGGCAGTTTTTTGTCTCAAGGTGTGGGCCAGAATTGTATGAGATACCCCTTTGAGATGGTGTCCAGCACCCACTGGTTGGTTGTGGTTTGGCTCAGTGGTGAGAGTACAGGGCCAAACGGTTGGCAAAGATTAGTGTCGGGGCAGTGGTCCTGCTGCCCTCGGACTGACCATCAAAAACGCTGCTTCTGTCCCGCTGAACGTGTGGTTCTCTGTCCCTGATGACTGGCCTGGGAGAACTGGGATTATTGGCACCTGCCTGGGTGGATCTGATCCCTATCTAGACCCCCATACTGGTGCTGGGGGTTCTGGCAGGACAAGGAACGGGAGCCCTGAATCTGGGTGTGCTGTTGCAGCTGCTGTGGTTATTGCTTCAGCTGCTGGGACTGGAAGGAGCGCCTAGCAGGTGGTGGAGTATACATGCCTTGGGACTTAAGTGTGACCTTAGAGTCCTTCATCCCATGCAGCTTTGAGTCTGTGGACTTAGCAAAAAGGGCAGGCCTTCAAATGGTAGATCCTGTATGATCAGTTCCATCTGCTGGGACAGGCCCGAACCTTGAAGCCAGGCTGCTTGCCTCATAGCCACAGCGGATGCCATGTTGTGCGAGGCTGTGTCAAATGCATCCCAGGAGGTCATAAGGGCATCTTTAGAGGCCAAGACCCCTTCCTCCACCAACGCTTCAAAGTCCCTCAGGCAGTCCATAGGGACACAACATGGAAGCGCTCCATCACCCTTCAGAGGTTGAATGTATATCTCCCATGAGGGCTAATGATTGGCAATGCGCAGCTGTAAGGCGGAGGTGGCAGGAACCTTCCTGCTGAAGAGGTCAAGTTTCTTTGCCTCCTTGTTCTTAGGGGTAGAGCCTGGTTGCCCTCTTTCTTTCTGGTTAACTGTGTCCACCACTAGGGACCCTGGTGTAGGGTGATGGAAGAGGAAAGTGAACTTATTGGAGGGAACATGGTACCTCCAATCTGCCACTTTGGACACTGGAGGGATTGATGATGGGGTTTGCCATCATGCCCTTGCAATTGTGTACACCGTCTCATGGAGGGGAAGAGAGACCTTTGGGGGGCAGGGTGTCCCCACATCAAAGAGGGGATCACACTCCTCCTTGACTACCCCCAAGTCTAAGTTGCGGTTTTCTGCCATGTGACAAAGCAGCTCCTGCTGTGTGCAGGGATCGTTCCTGTATGCCAGGGGTTTTTGGATGGTAACCTCATCAGGGAAGGAGGATGAAGAGACCCATGATCTCCTGCACCGGGTGGAGTCCGAGTCGCATTCAATGTCAGATAGGTCTGATGAGTAGGGAGTTTGGGTCAATGATGGTGCTGACAGGTGCTCGGAGATGGGGGTCATTGTCAAGTGTCCAATCCAACCATCCCTGAGACCAGTCATTGGAGGAGCCTAGGGTCGTGCATTGACAGGAACAGGAACAGCCCCTTGCCCTGTGTGTGCACTCCAGCCCCACATCACCATGTCTGGAACCCTGCTGTGTTGTCTGCACCGGGGTTGCTGGGGTCATGCCTCCTCTTGGTGGGGGTGTCAGGGAATGCTTCCAATGCTGCTTACCTGCCCGTCCACCGCTACCGGGAGTTTGCTCCTGGGTTCTCAGAGATCCACGGCACTGAGGAGTAGAACAGGAGGAGGCCAGCGAGGCTGAGTTAGACCTCACTCATCTAGAGCTCTGGGAGCACAGTACCGAGGGCTCACAGGATGAGTGCCAGGAGGAGTGGTCATCCGAATGGTCTTCAGTACCATTCTGAGGTACCAGTGGAGGGCTCCACAGTGCCAAGGCCAGGAGCAGTACCGAGCCTCTTGTCATCCACTCCTTTGCCGAAAGTGCCAGTTTGCCCTTGGACCTGGCTTGCTTGGATGGTACTGGAGCCAGGGCCTGGAGTAGGGCCCGAGCTGCTGTGAGGGCCTCCGGCATTGACGGTACGGAAAGGTGCCCTGGTTCCGACTCCTGAGGAGGGGTGTCTGGAAGCAATGCAAGACAGCGCCAAACAGGAGCCAAGACAGATGCCCATTGAAGCTTTGTATTGTGGGCCGGAGAGCAGCGCCAGATAGGTTCCAATGCAGAATTCACATGCAGAGCTGGCAGAGCATTTAGTGTGCAAGAGGTATCAGGCACTGGTTGAGATGCCCAGTCTTGGTCAAGGTTGTGCAGCCTCCGCTTTCTGTCCTTGCTGGTCCTCCGCTTAAAGGACTTGCAGATAGAGCAATTGTCTGCAACGTGTGACTCACCGAGGCACATGACACTTTTCTCATGGGCATCATCAATTGGGAAGGCTTTGCAGGATGATGATGGGCAAGGCTTAATCCCCGGCATCATTTTCGCGAACAAATGAGGACAGGCACTTGCTTCCACAAATTTCAGCTGTTCTGATACCATTGCTGAAGGCAGAAAGAAGGAACTGGGAAGGTCAGGGTCATGGACACCAATATAGCAGCAGTTGTGGCATGGGGGGGAGGTGTTGGCCACTGCCCTGACCTGATAGGCTAAGGCTAAAGATTTTCCAAGCTACCGTGCACTGCTGCACATATACACCTGTAACTGAATGATGTGAGCAGTGCTTGAAGAATTGAGAATTTTTCCATTTTTCCTGCTCCCTTTTTCTCAGTGAGTGCAATATGCTGTGTGAACTCCCCTCTCTTTGGTCAGCTCACACCCAGCCTCCTGGTCTCTCACAAAGTGAAAGAGTGCTCTCACTAGCCGCTGCTGGTTAGACCCCCAGCAAACTCCCCCCAGTCTTAAATGCAACCCTGGAAACTGCTGCCTTGTGTAGGGCTACCAGGTACCAAAGCCTGGAAAGGAGGACAGGGAAGTATGAAAAGGAGGACATTGGAGAACACATGGAGAAAATCAGGTCTGTAACTACGGCAGGGCCAACGGGGCACAGTCCTGGGCAGCCCAAAGTGGCTCAGTAGAGCCACGCCATTAAAGGGGCAGCTTTCCGGCAATGGTTCTGAGCACTGCTAATGCGGAGGGGCACGTTCCAATTGGAACACGCCCCAGACGGCAAAATGCCACATTACGGCTCTGGGGAAAATGAAGTATTAATGTAATATTCTTCTGTTTTTAGGGGACCCTGGAATGCTTACCCCTAAAATTAAGGTATTCCATGGCATTCCAGCATATTTTAACCCCTATAAGTAAAAAGCGAGACAAAATCATATATTTTAAAATAACTGTCAGATGGAGGATGTGAAGGTAAAAAGGAAGACATAAAGATAAAAAGGAGGACATGTTCTCCTTTTGCCTGACATCTGGTAACCCTAGTCTTGCAGGTTTCAGTGCTTTCCACCCTGCAAGGGTGTTTACACTTGTCCATCAGTTTGTCAAAGCAATTGATATGCACCAGCTCTGTCACACCCAGTGAGCTGTCTCCTCACACCCAATCCACATGCACCACGTTAGATAAAACAAAACAAAAGTTTTCTGAGTACAATAAATTCAAAATGATTCTAAGTCAAAATAATGTTAGTCAAAAAGATCATTAGCTCAATGAGTTAGTGAGAAGCAAACTAAAGAAAACCCTTACTATAAGCTAAGATCACAGTTCCAGTCCATGTTTCAGCTCATCACACAGGCTGGCTGTGAAATGTTTTGCAGCCAGACTCTTGCTCCCTCTGGATAGGTGCCAGTCCTTGATGTTGCTTGGAAGCCAAATTCTAGGGGGGAGTCTTGGACAGAGCGTTTTCTTTGTTTTAACCAGTTTCTTCGACATACCCTGGGCCAGGTGATTGCCCATGTCCAGCAACGTGTGTGATTCCTTCTACTCAAGCCAAAGTGCTCACTTGTACTTAGGCCAGTCCATGGTTCCTGTATGCATGCCAAATGTGTACTGAGCAGCAGGAGTGTCACTGCCCCAGGGAAGGACCTGGGCCACGGGCCCAGGCCCTGCCACCTGGCCGCAGACCATGCTTCTGGCCCAATTCTGTGTCTGGACCCAACCTCGCCCTGACACCTGCTGACATCAGCCTGGCCTCAGATCCCTGGCCAGGGACAGGGCAGGGAGCAGCAGCCGCTGCCGTGGGCATCCTGGCCTAAGTCAGGGCCAGAATTGGCAGCCACTTCCATGGGTGGCCTGGCCCTGGACCTCCGGCCAGAGACGAGGCGAGGAGAGGCAGGGGCTGTGCCAGGACTTGGGGCACTGGCACTGGGACTTGGGGCACAAGCCCCATGTGCCAAGTGCCAGTGACGCTCCTGCTGAGCAACACTGGCATATTGAGAGGGGTGGCAAATGAGGCATGGCCCCTGGGAACCAGGCTGCAAGGTGTCGCCAGTCTGGCCCTTCATGAGGTGCAGAAGGAGAGACACTGGAGATGCTAAGATGAAAAGAGCCTCCTACGCACCTCCCATGTTGTGAAGGGCCAGTCTACTAACCTCAGGTGGGGGAAAGGCTGCCCCCCCATCAGAGCCAGCAGGGTTGATATGTAGTGGGGGATTCCACACCAGTCAATCTGGACTGCTTGTTCACTGGGGCAGTGGGAGACACAGAAGGATCTGACAGATGTCCCTTAGCATCTCCTTATCCATCCTCCTACCCCAAGTTTGGTGAAGGGTTAACCCAGCCTCCTTCCTGGCTAGGGGTGAGGCAGCCTTGTGCCAGCTGGGACCTGGCTGGAGCAACAAGAGTAAGTGCTAGGGGTCAATGACAGTCCTGTGGGGAGACAGTGTAGCCTGATACTTTATAATTTTGAATTTGGATTGGGATTGTGAAATTGGTTTGCCAGGGAATTTGTCTAGTGAATATGGGTTCTTGCCCAAATCTGACCACAAAAAGATATCTAAACTGGGTGCACACAGGAATGTCTAGTAGGAAAAGTTACATAGATATTTGTATCTAACATTATAAAATTCTTTTATTGCTAAAAGCATATATGCTAAATACAGAATTAAGGAAGCTGAGTTTTATCTATCTATCTATCTATCTATCTATCTATCTATCTATCTATCTAT
>ML682100.1:2279461-2333109 GCA_007922195.1 Podocnemis expansa
TATCTATCTATCTATCTATCTATCTATCTATCTATCTATCTATCTATCTATCTATCAACTAAATTAAAAATAAACTTTAAATTTGGTACAAGAAGAAATTTATAAGTTTAATGTTTGAAACCCTGTCATTGATATTCACACCCTGGTTTTTCACTTTGCTCAAGAGAGACATTGAGTTGACAAGAATGGTGCTCAGAAAGAAGTTTATAACTTTAGCTGATATTTTTAGCTTTACGAAAGTAACTTGAAGTAACTAGTTAAGAAGAGAAATATAATAAAGTTGGTCTGTGTTCTTTTTGAGAAAAGACTACCTGAAGAGCGAGGAGCTCAAAGCTGAGAGCAAAGAACTAAAGAGCTCAAAAGCCAAAAAGCCGAACGCTGAAAGCTGGAAGCCTCCCTTAGTAAAAGGGTTTCTGCTTTTACACCCTTTTCAATATGGAGCAAGTTAGATTCATCTCTATCACCCAAATATGGAGAGATTACCCCCAAAATTGTAATCTATGTCATTGGTCAAGGCGTTTGTGCATATGATTGACATATGATTGATTCATAACCCACCTTCAGAATATTTTGTTATTATTTATAGATATTTCTGAGGGTTTGTGGTGTTCTACCAAATGTCAAGGGTCTGAACTGGAAAGTCTCAAGTTGTCTTTCTATCTACCGACCTAAGTGTTGTGATCAAAATATAGCCTCTTGGATCTATGCATCACTGACCACTGATGAACAAACAGACCCACCTGTCTAGTTTCTGATCTATTACCTTAAGTTTCCAACTTATGCCTACGCCCTTTAGGTGTTCATACGAGCTGTGTAATTTCTAATACAAACCTGTAAGGCACCTTGCATTTTAGCAATCAATATAAAAGTTATGGTAACTTAAGAACTTTCATTAAGCATAAAAACATCTATAATTTTAATAGCAGGATTCTAAAACTTATCAAGAAGGATACATCAATGATATATAGATAAATACTTGTATGCAAGTCAAGCATAGATTAGGTCAAGGGCTACAACAGGAGAATCAAGAAGCTGATCCGTCCCAGCCAACAGCTGATTGTGGGGCTGCTTCAGCATCACTCCCTCCCCAGTACAGGTAGAAGATCCACTTCCTCAGGCCAGCTGGGGAGGTGGGGCCAGGACACCTCCTGCTCTATGCAGGGTGTGGGGCATGAGGCCTGGGGCGGACACCAATGTTGGCTTTGCCCTGGATGCCAAAATCCTTCAGCACATACCTGTACATGACTCTGTGGAGCACGGAACCACCACGTTTGTCTGCATGCATTCAAGTCACATGAAACACATTTGTGCTAATGACTTAACAGCATTTCATGTCTGTGCTTATTCATGAGATTGCAAGAAACATGATTCGAGAACAGTAATGTTCAGGAAAGGGCAGTGCTGCTGCTGATACCATGGGGCTTGAACCTCACTAGTCTCTGGGCCTGCCCTGGCAGCAGCAGGTGTGTCTCAGGGCAGACCACTGGCTGCTAGCTGGCAGCCACAGTGTCAGTGACGGGAGCTGGATCAGGCCTGGGTTGCTTGCTGCTGGACAGCAGCAGCAGTAGACTGAGCCTGGATTGGGCCCAGGCTGCTCTCTCATAGCAGGGTTCAGATCTTGGCTGGGTTTCTAGCAGGAGGAGCCCAATTTGGTTCTCCAATAGAGTTTGGGGGTCAGATTGGGTGCAGGGAGTGAGGCTGCTCAGCAGTTGGTGGGGCCCATGCTTGGGTCCCAGCCCATTTGTCAGAGCAGCAATACCCCTGGTTCAGGATGATATGAGCATTCTGAAAACTCCTTACACAACATACTTTTGTCCGGGAATACACAACTACACTGCAAGTGTGATTATGACTAATACACAGATCACACCTCGGGGGTGAATTTCAAAGGTAGTTGGTATTGTATGTGTGGGAAGGCTACACCTTCCCTCGCTGATTGTGGTGAACTTAATTCTTTCCATTACATCTGTTCTGGGAAAACAAATGTTGTTAGGTTTCATGAAGGTTCCCTCGGCCACCCGGGAACCTACCAGCACAGAGGATACCCAGCTCAGCATTTCAGGCCCTTTGCTCTTTTAGACAGCTTCCAGCCTTCAAACTTCACTGGTGTCAGTTTCAATTTCACTTCACTCTCTGCTTCTCACTGCCTGGCTGGGCTTGGGCAGTGCTACAGTCTGACTCTGCTCTGAAAGTGTCCACCCCTAATCTGAGTGGATTGACTCCTGCCAAACCAACTTTTTCCCTAGGCATTGCTTTATTAGCTTATTGGTTGAGCCAGCTCTGCTTCAAGAACACTCATTTGTTGTCCACTTAAGGGAAATGGAAAGTAAACTGTAAGGGAAGAAGCAGAAAGACTTGGTTTTGAAAGTATGAAAGTAACGAATGTGAACAACAGGGTTGATAATTGCCTCCTGTCACAGACTTGCATTGTGGCATTGGACCACTAGTCCTTTAAGTCTTGATCTCAAGCAAGTCTTTCAATTGATTTAAAAAAAAACAGTAGATATAAGGGACTTAATCGGCCTGTGCCTCAGTTTCTTCATTCAAAAACAGGGATAATACTTCACTGTCACAGAGGAATATTTTGTAGCTTAATTCATTGTTTTTGTGCAGGCGACTTGATGTCATAAAATATAAAATATGAGAGAGCAGCCTGGGCCCAATCCAGGCTCAGTCTACTGCTGCTGCTGTCCAAAAAATATAAAATAGAAGTGTTAAGTAGTTTCACAACTAACCTTTCATTAATATGCACTCCTCTTGGATCACAAGATACTGGGATTTTATGGGACTCCTTCCACTCATGCTGGAGCAAACTGCCGGAGCAGGAGTGGTGGGAGGAGGGAAGAGGAGCCACTAGGTCCCACTCCCATCATCACTTTTCAATGTGGGGGGTGAGAGAGCTAGACAATACAAGATGCCACCAGGGCAACTTTGAGCTCTGTGCAGAGGGTGAGCCATTCCCTTTCCTCTCTTCCAAGCAACTGTAGGGCCTGCCTGGAACTGGATCACTCAGCGTGTGGCAGGGACAGGCACCACCACGACGTCCAGTCCTCATGGCCAGTGCCAGCTATGCAGGGTTGGGCAGCTAAGCACTAAACTGTTGGGTGGATGGATCCCCCTTCACTTGGCCCAGAGTCCTATTTTTTATTTTTATTTATTTTTTACTTCTTCAAGTGGAGGGGGGAGCTCTTTGCTCAGTGTGGGAGAGTGGTGGTGCCTCATGGGAAGGTTGTGTGTGGAGATGAGTGCTGAGGGGACACTGCACATGTGGCCAGAGGGCCAGGAGGGAGGGGCGGGAGAAAGGGGAGGTGGGTTTTGAGACTTCCTGGTGCAACATAACATTGGTAGCCATTTTTCAGACCAGTGTGGGGTGGTGGATTCTTGGGCGGAGCAGCACCTGGGGACACAACACAGGTGGAGGAGCTTTCCAGAGCCTAGGGGTGAAGCAGCCTTTGTTCCATGCTGTGGCGGCCAGGGGCAAAGCAGCCCAAACTCTGCTGAACGGGCCTGCTCCCGGGCCCTGTCCCTGAAAGCAGGAGCCCCAAGGCAGCCACTTTCCACCACCTAGGGAGGCAGGCGTGGCAGGTGGGGATGCTGTTCAGTGTCAACAGCAGAGCAGAGGTCGGGAACCCCCCTCACAGCACCAGGGGCTGCGGTGTGGCCACCCGGCTGTCTCTGACACATGTGGTGGGAGGGCAGGGGCAGCAATGGTGCCCAGAAACTGGGCAGCCTGAGGAAGGGCCCCTTCTAATCCATCCTTGGTGCTGGGGCTGGCCAGGTGCCCACTGTAGCCTGGCAGAGGCTATCTGACAGCCTGGCGGCAGTCACTTTTGCCTCCCCCCTTGTGTCATGTCCCCTGTAACTTCTGCTTCTTCGAGCACTGTTTGGATTCATTCAGTAATAGGTGTATCTATGCCACAGCGCATGATTGGTCGGAACCTTTTTGCCCTAGCCTGTCAGAAGAGGGCTGGCAGCCACTGCCCCCCCCGCACCACCCCGTGGCTACATATGCAGCTGCCAGCCAATCCCTCCCCAGTTCCATTTTGTCCACCTCAGCGACGGTTTGTGGAACAGCACGCTCCTTGCATTAGCAAGCAGCCTGTCTTTCTCTCTTTGTTTATGAGCCTTCTCCTTGATTGGGAACACCTTTTCGTGGACCTGGTTCCACCAAAGAGCATTTCCTCTCCCAGGCACCTGGCTCTGGAGCAACGACACCACTCTCCTCCGCCGCCCGCCATGCCAGGGTTTAAACCTTGTGTTGCCCTCTTCCGAGAAGAGTTGTGACCAGGGGAGTCGCTGGCGCTGGGCACTCCGGGGCACATGCCCCAAAACCCAGCGCCAGTGCCCCGGATCTCCGGCCCAATTCAGCTGGAGATCTGGGGCCCAGCTTCTAGCGGTAGCGGCGGCCCTGTTCACCTCCAGGGATCTGCAGCCTGGCCGCCTGCAGCCGCGGCGGCCCCGTCCCCAGCCGGGGATGTGGGTCCTGGCTGCCCACGGCGGCGCGGCAGCTCCTGGCCCTGTCCCCGGCCAGGGGGCGGTGCCTGCAGGCTGGGGGCGGGGCCGGCAGTGGGGCCTGGGTCCATGCCCCGGGTCCCTCCCCCAGCCAGCGACGCCCCGGTTGTAACTCCTTGCTCCCTCTTCACCAGAGGGCGTTTGTGCTCCTCTCCGCAGGGTTGGATGGAGCCTTCACTCTCCTTTACTCACACCTTTCATGTGGCTCACTTTTACACTGCTGAGCACAGACAAGCCTGCAATCGGACGATCCTCAATAGAGATGGTAAGATAGACTTTCCTTTGCTCAGTGGTGTTTCATACCCTTTTTGGGCCCATGGGGCGGGCCATCTTGATATTGTCCTGCCCAGTGCTGGGTGGAGATATCAGCAGCTGGTCACTAGACGCAGACATTTCGGGTCAGTTGCTTGTGATTCTCATTAAGGGGGTAACCCCTCCGAAAACCATATTTCCATGAGCTGTAGATAGCTTCTTCGGTGAGCATGCTTGGAACAGGTCTCATCATGATAGAGCCCTGACTGAGTCCTCACTATTTACCCATTATCCATATTGGGAAAAAGGCTATTTTAAACTTTAGTGGGAAAGTGATCCCTCTTCCCTACCACATCCCGGACCCTGGGATACATCATGGGTACTGTATACCCAATAACCTGGGATTTCAGTTCCCATGACCCTGAACTCTGTCCCCCAGTTCCCCGAGGGATGATTGCGTGTCTATGGAGTGACCCAAGATTACCCAGTGGGCACTTATGGGTGCTGCAAATGCACTTGGGATGCTACCCTACTGACAGAACAAACCCAATACCACCTGGGTTTGCCTTCCTTTTCTCTTCCGATTGAAGTCTGGGTAATCTTTGGACCACCTGCCTCCCCTTTCCCTTTACATTGGGTGGATTCCCATCCATCATTGGTTAACAGTCCCTCTGATACTGACCCAGAGATCAGTTATGTATACTCAGTACAAGTATGGGCCTAAATGCTTCTCCCTGGAGTTTCCTACCCAGTGGGTGCTTTCCCAGTAGATCCCTTCCCCGAAGGTGACCATAGCATTGCGGTCACCCATTACAATGGCTCTGGGGGTCTTTTCTCTCAGGGGTCCCATTGAGTACAGCCCCTCGCCTTTCCCCCATCCAAAGACTCTCTTGAACCTTAGTAGCTGTTCTGTAGCATATTTAAGCTTCTATACTAAATGGGTTGGAAATTCCTTCAACACTTGATGGAGCCTGCTAACAGCCCCGTCTTGGAAATTCCAAGTAGTGACCTGGGTCCTTGGAAAACCAGCTGACCCTCGCTAAAGGTCATCCTCCTCCCTCCTTTTTTTAAAAAAGGAGAGGATAAAGATATAGAGCGAAAAGTGACTCAATGGATAGGGCTGAGGCTGTACCAAATCAGGGTGACACAACCTCGCCTCATTCTCACCAGAGGGAAACTTTCCTCTTCCTTATCTCCTAGATCCCCGAGATCTTCCTTGTCATCCCCACACTTTGGTGGACCTCAATTCCAGTACCTGCATTTCCAGGCTCTGGCCATCTTAGTGTGGGCACGCTGTTGTCAAGCCTGCGCCGTTGTGGCCCTGCGTGCTGCAAGGTCAAAGATTCCGAAGACAAGACTGGTACAAAAGGCTGCAGGGACTGGTTTCTGATCCCCTTTCAGAGGACATGAGCTTATCTCTTGGACTCCGTCCTTGGTTATGGCAGTCTTTGTACTTGAGTTCCCTCGGTCTTGTTCCTATGGCGAATTGCCAGCCATCTGGCTGTGGTAATAAATAATAATATTTTTTATTTTCAGTGCAACACTGCAGGAGTTGACAGCTCCCCCCCACAATATGGGATTGTCATAACGCCTTCAAGAAGGGCATGCTGGCCTCAGGTGATGTCTGCAAGGCCATAGGTGGCCTCTGCCACGGCCAGTTCGTGTAATTGCTACAGTGGTGGCTAGGAACTCATTTCTGATGCAGGGTTGAGTACCCGCTCACACCCCGTGTCGTAAGAGGTAGTCATCTCTTACCTTGCATCTCCTGTGCTTTACTCCTCTAGACTAGGAAGGGGGTGGTTTCTTTTCCACCTTTCCCTTCCTCACTCCTTGCAACGTGTCTCCTACTGCAGGGACACTGAATGCTCTGGGTTCACTTTAATTTCTTTCACAACTATTGCACCCGACATATGTTAGCACCAGAATACCTAGATCTCTGGTCTTGACATATTCGTATTAACACCTGCTCAGGTCCTCGCTCAGTGACGCGTTCCTTGGCCATACCCCATAATGCGGTTTGTCTGATACCTTATATTGGGGTGATCTTAGGCTGCTCTGCCCCTCGCACATCAACTAGGGCTCAGGCAAACTGGGCCTTCTATCCTCCACTGGGTTAGATCCTGCCTTCTCAGGTTGCTCTTGCCTGGGCCATGGTCCTTAGGTCAATACCTTAGACCTTCCAAGGACCTTACTCATTGAGCAGCTATCCATGGTGGGGAGAGGCTATGCTGAAGGCAGAAAAAAACAACTCTGCCCACTATCCGTCAGCATGGCTAGTAGTCATCTATTACGGAATGTGTCTGAGCAGTGCTTGAAGAAGAATGGCAGGTTACTTACCAGTAACTGTCCTTCTTTAAGATGGGCTGCTCAGATTCATTCACATCCCTCCCACCGTCTGCACGCTCAGTTGGTGACTTTTAGGAACTGGGGAGGGGTTGGGTGGTGGCCGCATATGTAGCCATAGGATGGCACTGGGGGCGGTGGCCGCCAGCCCTCTTCTGACAGGCTAGGGCAAAAAGGTTCCGACCAATCGTGTGCTGTGGCACGGATACAGCTATTACTGAATGTATCCGAGCAGCACTCAAAGAAGAACCTTTGCTGTGACTGAGGCATTTTTAAATCTTGTGCCACAGTTACCAGCTTTTTGGAGAATGTTTTCATCAGGTGTTCCGCATAAAGGAATTAATAACTATAGGTGCTCCCTGGCCCAGCAGAGGTTGACAAAATCTTAAACAGAGCTTAAGATTTAAGCCTCATAATCATAGCTCAGGGTGAGAAGAGAAAGAAACCTCCATCCACCACCAGTTGTTTATCCTGGAGCTATGTCATGAGCATCCATTCTACCCCCATTCTGCTGACAGCTATCTGAATTCTTCAGCACTCCATCATTATTTGAAACAAACAAGGAGTCCTGTGGCATTTAAAGACAAACAGATTTATTTATTGCATGAGTTTTCATGGGAGAAAATCTCCCTTTGTGAGATGCTTTGAAGACAAAGCTCATGCAATAAATAAATTTGTTAGCCTTTCAGTGTCAACTTTCTATTTGTTTTACTGAACTAGACTAACAGGGCTGACCCTTTGGAACTTGGCATCATTATTTGCTTAGTGCTAATTGTGGGTCATACACTGCACTACAGGTGAGGTCCCAAAGCCCACACATGTCATTAGAATTATGTCATATTTCTTTCATCAGAAGACAGACCAGTGCTCCTGAAGTAGCCTGTACCTAGGCATGGACAAATTCAAATTTTATTTTGTATGACTTTGGTGGATGACATCGATATTTATTTTTAATCTTTTAAAAAATATTTTTTAGCAATTACATTAGTGAATAATTCTTTGGTAACATTAGAAGTTGGGATTTCAAAATGTAATGCTTTATAAGAACATAGAAACAACAAGACGACCATACTGGCTAAGCCTAATCGTCCATCTAGCCCAGCACCCTGTCTTCTGAGAGTGGCAAAGCCAGGTCTTTCAGAGAGAATGAAGACAATGCTCATGTCATTCCCAGCTTCAGGCTGTAAAAACACCAGCTGTGAACATCATAAGTCAAAATATAGATGGGAAACTGCCATAAAGTAAATGTCAAGCCACATTTCTTTTATTTTGCCTACCTGTAAAGTTGGATTATTATCAATGGCATTGTGTTTTTGGAGGTCTCTGTGTGTTTGGTGAAATAGATGTTTAACTGATATTTACCAGGGGTGTCACTGGCTCTGGATACAGGGGGCATGAACCTGGTTTGTTGCAGCCAGTCCCCTGAGTCCCAAGCCCCAGCAGCACAGGTGTAGAGAACCTGTACCTGCCTGCCCTGAGCTCCCTGATGCCTCTGGGAAGAGCTCTAAAACAGCTAGCAGTGGTGTCTGGCTCCCCTGGACCCAAGCAGGGGGTGGCGGTTGGCCCCAGCCTGGAACTCAAGGTAAGTGGCAACTGGCTCCAGCTAGGAATCCACACACCCAGGAGGCCTGAGTCTTCCAGCCCCAGCTTCCACAGCCAGCCGTAGGAGCCAAATTTTTGGGATAGCAACACTCCCGATATTTAATGATAAACATCTTAGACTTCCACGCTTAGCTATAGACTACTGGCTACATCTACACTGGATGGTTAAGTCGACTTAACCAGGCTTAAGTTGACTTCAGCAACTCCAGGGCCACATTTAGAATTTATTAAGTTGGCATAAGCACTTACTTAAGTCAACTTAATAAAACCTGCCCTGCAAGTTGACTTAAGCTTTTAAATTGACTTGCCAGGGCCGGAAGCCCTGGAACCTGCCACCAACCCGCCACGGGTCCTGATTGGGCTCTGGGGCCTGATCCAGGTCTGGGGGCCCAATCTGGCTCTTGCTGCCGGCAGCAAGGGGCTGGGAGCCTGATCTGGCTCTCAGCCCCTTGCTAAGATGGTTGGAGCTGGAAGCCAGCTCCTGCCAAAGGCACCAATTGGCTGGGAGCCCAGTCAGGTCCTGAGCTGCTTGTTGCAGGCGATGGGGGCTGGGAGCCAGCCCTGGCAGTGGCACAGAGCCTGATCTGGCCCCAAGCTGCCTGGTGCAGGAGGCAGGGGCTGAGAGTTGGCTCTTGCCACCCACGCGAAGCGGCTGGGAGCCTATTCCGGCCCCTAGTTGCTTGCAGAAGGTGATGGGGGCTGGGAGCCAGCTACTGCTGCTGTCAGCAAGGAGCTTGGAACTGAATCCAGCTTGTTTCATTTCATTTCATTGTTCAATGTCTGGGTGTGTAACACAGCGCTTTAGAGCTGACTCATTGGAAATTCAGGTCCCATGCAGACAGACACATGGATTGAGGGGGTGTATGGGAACAGATATATAGCTGGGGAGAAATACCAGTGAGAGTGAAGAGCCACTGAAGCTCCAGAATGACATTGTCTCATGGACAGAAATGTGTAAGCTGTCCATGGATCAATGGAGGCTGGAAGTTAGAAAATGGTCTCTCTAACTGTCAGAAATGTGTTTTCCTGTTGGATGCAGGGGCACTCAATGATCTGCTTGGTCCTCATGCTACCGGGGTCCAGGACTGGTGGCTCACCCTGCTTATGGCATTTCTGAGCCCCAGTGCAAACACCTACATTGCTCATTTATACAGGGTGGATCAGGGGCTGCAGGGCCACTGGGCATTTGTCACAAGTAGGCCCACACCACTTGTCCCCACCTCCCCCACCAACCGAGGGCCTAGCACAGGAAGGCCAGCACTTGGGCAAGGGGAGGAAGCAGGAGTCTGGTTCTAGAGGCCAGCTAAGGCCTGGTCAGTCAGCCCCTGGAGGTGGCAGGATAGACTAGTGCGTGCAGTGCAGAGCCGTACTGCATGCAGCACAATCAGCCCCACCACCCCTGAGGGCCAACTAGCCAGGCTGCAAGCAGCCAAGAAGGGGCAGGACCACAGAGCCTGGCCTTTGGCCAAGCCCACCCAGTCCCTGCTGGTGGACCGGCTGACTCTCAGTGGGACAGGAGCATGGAGCCCTGTTTCTGGGCTGGCCCATCCCACTCTGCCCAAAGCCAGCAGGGTGGAGGGGCTTCCATATCATGGTAGGCCCCTGGGCACAGGCCCAGTTGGTCCATGGTTAATCGTGTTATAGCCCCACAGCCAAACCTTTCAAGACAGAGTCAGTGACCTGGGCCAGCCACGGGTCATCAGATAGCCACATTCAAATAATTAGTCACTTATTTAGCGTAACAAAGAGAAGATTAGGAGTGACTTGATCACAGTCTACAAATAGCTTCTTAAATATTTGTTCCTCTTGTAGGTATCAGGAAAAGGCCTAACCCAATCCGATGGCTGGAAGCTGAAGCTAGACAAATTTAGATGAGAAATAAGGGCAAACATTTTTAACATGAGATTATTTCACCCTGATCTGCTCTGGTGATTATTCCAGGCCATTCTCAGGCCTCTGTGACACAGGAAATCAGACTAGATGATCCTGGTGGTACCTTCTAGCCTTGGAATCTGTGAATTTATGAAAGTAAGTGAGAAATTGTCTATGGTGGTATATCATGTAACTGGTCTATGACCTAATGAATGTTGTCTACTGAGCAATGAATACAGACTCAAAAGTCATTGATCCTGGCCTCGCACAGGACACAGATTGGCGAAGTTCATCCAATTGTCCATTTATTGAGTGCAATACCTTGCGTTTCACTCAAGCATCTTCCAGAAAGCCCTGCCGGTTGGATGGGAGGCCATCAAGTGTGATGATGCAACCACCACTTCCCTTCAGGGCATCTTCCAATGCCCAATCAACCTCACTCTTACAAATTGGAACCTTATTTCTAAGTGCAGTCATCTGGCAAGTGGTTCGTGTTCTTTTACCTCTAGTTTAAAGACTCCTTTGGTAGCCCAGATTTTTGCCTCATGAAGATGTTTTTACAGGGTGATCAAGTCATCTCTTGTCTCCTCTTTGATCAGCTGAATTGATAGGGATCATGTGGGCTTGCATGAGAAGGCCTTTTTTTCATACTCCCCCCCCGCCCCCAGTTCTTGGATCATTTCTAAGGCTCTTCTCTATGCCATTCAAAGTTTTCAATAGCCTTTTGAAACAACAAAGCTAGAACAGGGCATAGCATTTCTGTGTTGGTGTGATGAATGCTGTACAGAGAAGGGAAGGAATCTTTTGTCTTTTCTTACTCCCTTTCCCACAGGAGTCTGTGCTTGGTTAATTCCCATCTGGTCTTCAGAATTCAGAAGAAAGTATCCCAGATTTGGGACAGGGCATCCCAGTGAGTCTGTATCACTCACATTGTTGGTACCAAGATTGAATAGGAAGTACATTTAAAAAAATATAAGGGAATGCTTCTTCACACAAAGCACAGCCAACCTGTGGAACTTGTTGCCAGTGAGTGTTGTAAAGGTGAGACATGTCACAGGATTAAACAAAGAATTAGATTTGTTCCAAGACGATGGATTCCTCCATAGCTATTAATCAAGATGGTCTGGAGTGGAACACCATTCTTTGGATATCTTTAAGCCTCAAACTGCTAGAGTCTGCACATGGATGACTGGGGATGGATTGCACAATAATTGCCCAGTTCTGTTCATTCCTGGCCACAGTTGCTGCTGATAGACAGGATACTGAGCTAGCTATAGAGCATTTGTCTGACACACTATCACCGTTCTTATGTTCTTATGTGTTACCTCCTATACACCAATGCTAAAGCCATTTTGCTGAGGGTCTTCTTATTCTTTGAGCCTTACCGCTATAGAACTTGACCTGACTTTATCATTTTTAGACCTGGTGAATTTTTATTATTGAAATCTTGTTTTGGCAAAACCTACAGATTTGGGAACTGTGAAATGTTTTGTGGATTCATGCTGGTTTTGCTGAATTGTTTCATTAGAGGGAAAAGAGGGGAAAATTAGAAGACCTGAAATATTTCCTTCTGACATTTTTCAAAGAAAACGTTTCTCTTTTTGGCTAGAAACAACTTCTCATTTCAAATTGTTGTTCAACATTATTAAAAATATCAGATAAGAATATTTTAACAGTCAAAATGCATCATATTGGAGTATTTATTTGACCAGAAACATTTTTCCTGGCTTTTTAATTTGCATAAAATTTAAAAGTTTGCACTTTCAATTTCACCCATTTTTTTTCCCTCTCCACTTTTTGAGTTGCCAAAAATATCACATTTTTCCTATTCTTAGTTTGTCACGAAAGTGTGTATTTCCTGACATTCTGATTTCAAGATTTCATTTTGGGTTCCATGTGAAAGTAGGATTCCATACCCACTCCCTGGTCTTTTGATTGCAGAAAATTTCCCAAATTTTCATTTTCAGTTTCAACCATAATGATTTCCCCCCTGCATTACAGAAATGGCAGGAATCCAAAAAATGCTCCAGTTTTCCTGTCAATTATAAATCTTATAAGTGACAATTTTATATTTGCAACAGAACTGCTGATGTAGCTATTTGTTTTGGAGAATGGATGGCTGTGGCAGACCATCCAGCTCACACACATGGAAATGCTACCCTTGACTAACACAGGGGAGCACCAGTAAACATTTCAAAAACATCGTTCCACTCACCCTTGTGGCGACTACATCTTTCCACTCATGGACACTTACTACTAATGAATGTTCTGCAAGGGACGATTAGCATAATTAGCTCAGAAAACAATTTACCTCTTAATTTATCTTTTTCCATCCTCCCTGGCCTAGCTACAGTTCTCTTTTAGCAACACAGAGGCATATCCAATTTACACAGCTGCACCTGCGTGCAAATCCAAATGGGAAATGCTGCAATTCTGAAAGGGAAAATGGAAAAGGAATCTTGTTGCCCTCTTCCCCCCAACATTTTCACACCGATTTCCATTTTGTGTCCTTAAAAGTGAACCATTTTGATGTACAGTGACTGACAAACTTTTTCATTTGTTTGTTGTTGTTGTTTTTCAAAGAAAATGTATTTTATAGGAATTGGATTCGGTCCTTTTAAGAAATCTGTGAACGTTCTAGTGACGTTCGCTGTGTTCTGCTGTGGAAGTTATGAGAACCTACCAGAGCACCAGAACCCAGGTGTAGCTAAGGCATGTGTAGTAACCCTTGGGGAGGAAGGGGTTAACACTCTGGTCAGTGAGTCCCAGGACAGCCAATAGGAACAAAGCACAGCTTTTTGACTTGTAACAGCAGCCTGGCCTGGGTCTGTTTGGATGCAGCAGAGCTCCTGGAAGGATCAGGAGGAGGCCAGAGGGGCCTGAGGAAGAATCCAGCAGCATCTTTACCAAAGATAAGTTAAAATTGTTACTGACCAGGCATGGGTAGAACAGGGAATGTTTACTTAGACGCGGTCAGAGTATTTTCTTTGTTTTTGGCTTGTTTCTTGGATTTCTCTGTGCTGAGCACATGTAACCCCCCCCACACACATTACCCTGTAACTACCTAAGTTAATTCCCAGAGAAGCAACTCTCTGTGTTTATTATCTGTTCTTTTTGATTAAAGATTTTACCTTTTAAATAAGTTCTGGTTCTGTTCCTGGAGGGGCAGGAGGTTTGTGTGCATGTGCCTTGGACTGCACAGGCAGCTACTAGAGGGAACCCAACCCTGTTCCAGTTCCAGCTCATATTGCAGCTGGGGTCCAGTCACTTTCCTGAAGGAGGAATAAACAGGAGTGCAAGTACCTCACAGGGAGGAATTCCCAAGTGCGCCTTCCTGGGTTTCAAGAGGTTTTTTGCATTTGGGTGGTGGCAGCAATACTACTCCAAGGCCAGGAATTGGAGGCCTTGGAGACTTTTAAGAGCAGGCTTTAAGGCCAGTGGCTTTTCTGGCCTGTTGCAGGCCCCCACCTTCTGCACGCAGTGTGCCAGAGTGGGGAACAAGCCTTGACAGCATGTATTTCTTGTCCTGTCCCAGATTCACAGAGTTGAAGAGGGGTCACTGGATGGTCTAACCCAGGGGTCTCAAACACACAGCCGGCAGGCCATATGTGGCCCATATAGCTATTTGCTGAGGGCTGCAATGACATTATCATTACCGACGTTTGCGATATCATTATGTGCAAATGTTTCAGCGGTATGGCCCTTGCACTAACATACTAGTCCTCATGCGTGCCTCGTGGTGATTTGCAGTTGAAACCCCTGGTCTAACCTGACGTTCTGTGTAGCTCAGGCCATAGCAGCCACACCCAGAACCTCCACACTAAACTCAACCCCTGCAGTGAGGCCAAAATATTACAGCCCCAAGAAACTGTGATGGGCCTGAAGGGGAGAATAGGGATCAAAGTGCAGCAATGCAGGGAAATGTGATGCACCCCTATAATTCTATCAAATTATATTATTAATGAGAAAAGCAACCTCCCCTCAATCAAAGGTTACCTGCCAATCTGAAAGAGGGAAAATTGCTTCCCCACCCCACATTGCGTGATCAGCTAGATCTTGAGGTGGGATTGGGTGGGAGCCAGCCAGTGGGAGAAAACGCAGCGCCTCCTGTGACCCAGGCCTCCTGGGATAACCCTCTGAATGTGGCAAAATCAGGGCAAGCTGTAAAATCAGGGGCCAAACCCCCAAACCACTGATGGGTGGTACTTAAGTCAGTCTCCCAGTCAGCAACAAAACATGCTTCTGATTCCCCCACTCTGGTCATCACCAAACCTAACAAAAATAGAAACAGCCCCCTTATTGCACATCAGCTCCTGTGGTCCCCACTAGCCACTGGGCCTTTTAAAGAAATAGGTTCTCCTGACCCTAAAGGGCCAGCCACATCACCCAGAACAATATAGGCTTGGATCTTACCCAAAATATCATGCTGCCAGCCAATCCCCTAGTAACTACAACTCAAGGTTTAATATAAAAAGAAAGCAAACAAAATATGAGAGATGTTAAAGGGTCATAGTGAATTACATACATACAAATTATTTAGAATCCATAGGAAGCAAGTCCTTGGAGAATATATAGTTTGCAGGTTAGTCCAATTTCTCTGGTATGCACCCAGCACCTGGCTGGGTCTTAGTCCTTTGCTTAGTCCCAGAAGAATAGTTCCAGAGGATGTTGATTGCAGACTGAAGACTAAAGACAAAATGGAGATGGGGCTCCAGTCTTTTATCACCCTTTGGCCCTCCTCATGCTCTCAGGGTCCTTGCGAAATCAAAATGGAGTTGAGTCACATGATCAGCTTGGGTGACTGGCCAAACAGGTTTCCTCCTAGGCATGCTCCCACTGGGAGGTCCCTTGATGAGCCATCAGGAGGACAATGTTCTTGCAGACACCCAGTCTGGGAATGCCTTAAAATCAAATAATTTGGAACACATATAAAAACAAATAGGTTTCTAATTTCTAACACAGGCATGATACCTACATATAAACCATTCTTAGCAGATTACAGCCTTTCTTGCTGATACCAAACATGGTATAAAAAAAAAGCAAGGAGTCTTGTGGCACTTAAAGACTAACAGATTTATTTATTGCATGAGCTTTTGTGGGAGAAAATCCCACTTCGTCAGATGCTTTGAAGGGGGGAACTTACAGAATGGGATGAAAACAAATGCAGGGAAGTTTAAGACATGGGACCAGGTCATACTGCAACAGCAAATCAGAGCATTTGTAAAGATTGAAACGCTAGGAACAGCACATAGAGGGAGGGGGAAATCAAATTCTCCTTTGAGCGCTGCTCACATCATTCAGTTACAGATGTCTATGTGCTGCAGTGCACAGTAGCTCGGAATGTCTTTAGCGTAAGCCTGTCAGGTCAGGGTGCATGGCCAATGCCCCCTCCAAGCCGCAACCGCAGCTATATAGGTGACTGTGACCCTGACCCTCCCAGTTCCTTTTTATGCCATCAGCGTTGGTCTGGATCAGCGTTATCGTGCTAAACGCAAGCGCCTGTCTTTTGCGCGAAACTTGAAATGCCAGGTTTCAAGCCATGCTTAGGATGCTGCAAGGCTTTTCTAATGGACTACCCACACAAGAAATGTCTCGCTTGCCTGGGTGAGTCCCATCTCGCGGCGGAGTGCTACATTTGCTGATCCGTCAAACGAAGGACTCGGCTGGAAAGAGAGCCCCGCCTCCTCTCAATTTCAGGGAGTGGAGCTGCCATCCTCGAGACCGGCCGAGCCACCAGTGCTCTGCTGGACCTTCAATCGGCCCGGGCTCAAGATCCCCACCGATCATCAGTACCAGGCTCGAAATCTTGACCTGCTACTGTACTGCCTCAGCACCAACCTCGCCGGTCACCGGCTAGCCCCTCAGCCGCCCCAAGAAGGGCACTGGCATAGGCAACCCCAACGACCTGTCAAGGGTACTCAAACCCGGCTTCAGTGCAGAAGACGAAGAAGCGGACCAAAGTGGCGTCATCCTTTTCAGCACCACAGGACCCAGTACCACTACCTACGGCATTGCCGACAAGTCCGGTACCACTGGACCCAGCACCATCACCGGTGCCGTCACTTCTGGCACAGTCACACCTGGCACTGGCAACCGTGGTGCTGATACCAGCACTGTCACTCAGCTCTATGCCCTTCTCCAACCTGGTACCATCAACTAGCCTGACACTGGGTCCAAGTGCTGCACCTCCACTCCATCACTCCTCTGAGGAGCTTTCGGTACCAGATTCCCAGACGCTGGGGGGAAGATTTTCCAGATCATCCTCCAAGGACCCCTTCCTCCCCACCCAGGAGAAGCATCCGAGAAAGCGGCTTCGAAAGAGCTCAGTATCACCAAGCGTGAGGAGACCATGACCACCGGGAGAAGTCTTTGCTATCTCCATGGCTCCTACGCCACCAGCGAGGTCACCACACAACAAGTGGACCTTCGACTGGTTGAACGCGACAGTAGATGATGTCTCCTACCGCCATGCTCGGTCACCATTTCCAGAGTCCTTGGATTTCTCCGACAACGAACCTGACCCTGATTCTACACAACATAGCAGATCCAGGGCCCAATCCTCCTCATCACCTGATGAGTGCCTAATTGACATGTCCACTGACTGCAAGGGTGATCCCTGCATCAAGCAGGACCTCCTCCGCTGCATGGCAGCAAACTTAAAGCTGAAGCTGGGGGTGATCCAAGAGGAAGATGACTCCCTCTTTGACACGTGCCGTAGAGCCCCTCCAGCTAAGGTTGCGATCCCCTTGCATTCCGGTGTATTTCGCATTGTTCAAAAATGCTGGCAAATGCCTTCCTCAATCCCACCAGTGTCCAAAGTGGTGGATAAGAAATACTTGGTCTCCCCAGAAGGATTCTCCTTCCTTTTCCATCACCCCTTCCCAGGATCCCTGGTGGTTGATGTGGTAAGCCAGAGGGAGAGGCAGGGCCAGCTGAGCTCCATGCCCAAGAACAGAGAGGCGAAGAGGCTCGACCTTGGGCAGGAAGGTTTACTCCTCCGCTGCCCTCCAGTTGCATATCTCAAAACACCGAGCCCTAATGACGCACTACATCTTCAACTTGTGGGAGGCCATGTGAAACCCTTCTCACGGCCATCTCTGACGACCATCTGAGAGACTTTGAGGCTATGCTGGATGAAGGAGAAAGGTCATCCAGGGATGCACTAGCAGCAACCTGGGATGCAGTGGATACAGCGGCCCGCACGACGGCATCCACAGTCATTATGCAACAGTTAGCCTGTCCCCAAAGCTCCGGCCTCTCCACGCAGATGCAGCACATCATTCAGGACCTCCCCTTTGAAGGCCCTGACCTCTTTGCACCTTCCACAGACCCAAAGCTGAATGGTATGAAGGACTCGAGAGCCACGCTCCACACCCCAGGGAATATACACTCCACAACCCATTAGGTGCTTCTTGAGGCTGCATCAGCAGCTTCAGCACCAGTTATAGCAACCGAAGCAGCAGCTGCAACTGCAGATGCAGTTTCTGAGATCCCTCCAGTTCCCCCAATGCCATCTTGGGGACCTGGACAAAGACAAGAGTGGATCAGGTAAAGGGGGAAGCTCAGCACCTTACAGTCTGGACGACGCGGACAGGGATTGGACTGCTCATCGGGCTGTAAGCAGCGTCTTTGACAGTCCCTCAGAGGGCAGCACCCCAGAGCCCCTGTTCTCCCACCACCACCTCCTCCACTTTGCCCCACGGTGGACCTGCATCACGTCAGACCAGTGGGTTCTTGATATGGTGGTGCGAGGATACCGCATCCAGTTCCTCTCAATCCCTTGGGACAGGAAACCCCCCCCCTTTTATAGCACCACAGAATCCAGAACTGCTGGGCAGGCTTGAGGTCAAATGCCAAAAGCTACTCTCCCTTGGGGCCAAGAAAAGGTTCCCAAATGGGAGTGTGGCAAAGGGTTCTACTCCTGCTACTTTCTGGTCCCCAAACCCAACGGGGACCTGTGGCCTATTCTAGACCTCAGGGCACTCAACAAGCACATAAAGAGAATAAAGTTCCACATGGTTTCCCTGCCCCAGATTGTTCCCACCCTGTCCCCAGGAGACTGGTTTGAAGCCCTCAACCTAAAGGACACTTACTTTCACATCGCCATCTGACCCCGCCACAGATGTTTTCTCAGGTTTGTGGCGGCACGAAACCACTACCAGTTCACCGCCCTCCTCTTTGGGTTATTGCTAGCTCCCAGGGTGTTCACAAAGTGCGTGGCACCAGTCGCAGTGCTCCTACGCAGGAGGGGCATATGAATCTACCCCTACCTAGACAACTGGCTCATTGTGGGCAAGTGAAGTCGACAGGTGCAAAAACCACGTCGACCTGGTAGTGAAACTGTGCAAGTTCCTGGGCTTCCATATAAACTCAAAGAAATCCAAGTTTTGCCTCACTCAGGACATAGAATTCATTGGGGCACGTTTAAACGCTCGACAGGGCACCGCGTCCTTGCCCCTGTTAAGATTTTGGTCCATTTGCACCATCATCATGGAACTACAAGTGCTGGGTTGACCACAGAATGCCAGTGCATGCAGCTCTTGGGACACATGATGGCTGCCACCTTGGTAATCCAAACAGGTCGCCTGAGGATGAAACCTTTCCAACTCTGGTTCACCATGAGGTTCCGGCCAGGGAGAGACCATCTGGATAAGGTACTCTCCGTCCCCCAATATGCCCTGGAGTCCCTCCAAATTTGGAAGGACCCCGGCTTCACGATGGGAGGTATCCCGTTCAGGGAGTCCAAGCCCTCAGTGGCCCTGATAATGGATGCTTTGGACTCAGGTTGGGGAACCCACCTCCGGGGACCTCTCCATGCAGGGTGTTTGGAACCCCGAGGACAGACTCCTCCACATAAATGTGAAGGAGCTCTGGGCTTTCAGGTTGGCCTGCATGACCTTCCTCAACCAGATCCGTGGCAGGATGGTCCAGGTCCTCACAGACAATACAACGGCCGTGTTTTATACGAACTGGCAAGGGGGAGTCTGCTCCTCGGCTCTATGTGAGGAGGCAACCAAGCTTTAGCAATTACTGATATATCATCACATCATGCTGACTGCCTCCCACCTGCCCAGAGTAGACAATGGCCTAGCGGACTCACTCAGCAGGGAACCCCTTGCAAATCACTAATGGTCCCTCCACAACAAGGTATTTTCCCTGCTGATAAACAGATGGGGAACCCCACAGGTGGACCTGTTCACCACAGAGCAAAATCACAAATGTCCCTGATTCTGCTCCCTTCGAGGTCAGGAGGAGGGTTCTCTCAGCGATGCCTTCCTTCTCAATTGGTTGGGGGCCCTAATGTATGCCTTCCCACCAATCCCCATGATCCACAGGGTGCTATTGAAGGTCCTTGTGGACAGGGCACACATCATTTTGATAGCCCTGGACTGGCCCAGACAACACTGGTTCCCACTCCTGCAGAACATGTCTGTGAGGACCCTGCTCCGCCTCTCATGGTGGACGGATCTCCTAACACAGGACTCGTGTTCCCTTCATCACCCAAACCTGGGCCTCCTGCACCTGACAGCCTGGATGCTCTCTGGCTTAGTGAGCAAGAGAGGTGCTGCTCGGATAGGGTTAAGAAGGTCCTGGCTGGTAGCAGGAAACTCTCTACAAGGTCCACTTACATGGCAAAATGGAACCATTTTTTCACTTGGTGCCATGACAAAAACGTAAACTCTACCTCTGCACCAATTCAGGCAACTTTAGACTACCTTCGTGATTTAAGAGAGAAAGGCCTATCCCTGTCCTCATTAAAAATCCACTTGGAGGCAATTTTGGCCTTTCACCAAAGAGTAGATGGGGCTCCACTTTTTTCACACCCCATCTGTCATAGATTCCTGAAAGGAGTAGAAAACCTTTTTCTCCACCCTTGTAAACCCACCCCTCAATGGGATCTGAACATTGTGTTACGGGCTTTAACAGAGCCACCCTATGAACTCTTGGACTCAGCCACTTTACTCGTACTGTCCTGGAAGGTGGCTTTCCTGGTAGCGATCACCTCGCCTAGACGGGTTTCAGAGTTATGAGCCCTGTCCTCCAAACCCCCATATACGGTCTTCTTCCCAGACAAGGTGGTCCTTCGTCACCACCGCTCCTTCTTGCCCAAGGTTGCCACCCCCTTCCACATGAATCAACAAATTTGCCTGCCAGTTTTCTGGTGACGGAAAACCAGAGACGGTGGCACACCCTGGATGTGAGAAGACCCTCAGGTGACAGAAAACCAGAGACGGTGGCACACCCTGGATGTGAGAAGAGTGCTCCTAATCTATATCGAGCGCATGCGATCTTTCTGCAAGACCTCCCAATTGTTTGTAGTGGTCGCTGAACGCTTGAGAGGCTCCCCAGTATCCTCTCAGTGCATCTCCAAATGGATTGTGAACTGCATTAAAGACTACTATGGAAGGTCAAACACGCCTCTCCCAGCAGGAACAGTGCTGGGGATTGTGGTCCCCCTCCCCCCTGCAGCAGAGTGACGCCGGCGCATACGAGTGACGTCATCAGGGGAGCGCAATGGTGCTGTCCCCTATTGGTCCCCATCAAATGCCGGCGCCCTGCTGCAATGCTGGGGCTGCTTACCATGTAGCGCCGGCCTTGTGTCCCAGAGACTGTGAGAGCCCACTCTACCAGAGCTCAGGTGTCTTCCACGGCCTGCCTCGCCAAGGTCCTGATCCAAGAGATCTGCAGGGCCGCTACGTGGTCGTCGATTCGTAACTTCACGATGCACTACACTATTGCTCAACAGGCCAGAGATGATGCCGTTGTGGGCAGAGCTGTACTCAGTGTGGGTAGACTGTAACTCCTCCCACCATCCTTGGGTACAGCTAGCAGTCACCTGTAACTGAATGATGTGAGCAGCTCTTGAAGGAGAATGGTTGGTCACTTATCAGTAACTGTCCTTCTTTGAGATGGGCTGCTCACATACATTCAGGTCCCTCCCACCATCCCCGCTAAGGGGGTTGGCAAAGGTATATGGGACTGAGAGGGTCAGGGTCACGGTCACCTATATCGCTGCGGTCGTGGCGTGGAGGGGGCCTTGGCCGTGCTCCCTGACCTGACAGGCTAACGCTAAAGACTTTCCAAGCTACCATGTGCTGTGGCATGTAGACGCATGTAACTGAATGTATGTGAGCAGCTCATCTTGAAGACAGTTACTGGTAAGTAACCAACCGTTACCTGTTATAGTGTGAAGAGAGTCCATAGCAGACGTGGCCAAACTGTGGCTCAGGAGCTGCATGTGGCTCTTAAATGAAAAATTGTGGTTCCTGGAAGAATGTCAGCAAATCACTTTAGGAAAGCAGCCCCAGCCTAGGAGTTCAGGAGGGGATCGGGATGGTGGGGAGAAGTGCAGCATGGTTAGGATTTTAAAAAAAACTCCACTTACCTGCAGTCTTCTACATCAAGCAGCAGCTAAGTTTTTGCTGAATAGGCCTAGTTTTCATGGTAACCTTAGGTAATTATTTGAATCTGACATTAGTAGGATCAATATTTGTCCTCTTTTTATGATAAAATTGAAGTGTGCAATGAATTTTAAACTTAGTAATTTTGGACTAGCTAAAAGTATATGACTATATGCCTCAGTGCAGCTCTTGAAGGTTTAATAATCAACTTGTATGGCTCTTGAGTTCTATAAGTTTGGCCACCCCTGGTCCGTACTCATGATTCAGTCCTGCTTTCACACAATCTAATCTGCATATTAAACTAATTGAACACACTCTTCTCCATTTATTTTCATCCCATTCTGTAAATTCCCTCTTCAAAGCATCTGACAAAGTGGGATTTTTCTCCCATGAAAGTTCATGTGATAAATAAAGCTATTAGTCTTTAAGTGCCACAAGACTTCTTGCTTTTTTTTGCTTTACTAGACTAACATGGCTGCCCCTTTGGAACCAAACATGGTATATCACATATGGATTATTACACATATGAAATATTAATATGAAAAATAATCATAACCAGTCCCCTAGACCCAGACAGCATAACACACCCTTTGTGCACTGGATTTTGCCCAGCATTCCATCCACAGATAAGGGATGTCTTGATGCTCCAGAAGAAGGAGATTGAAAAACCTTCCCAGAATATAATAAGAGACAAAATGCCTTCCTGACCACTGCTGGTCACCAGCTGAAATCCTGAAGCATGTGTATTAGGAATATAAGACTTAAACCCTATGAGCCCTCTCCATTCTATGCAAGGGCACAGCCAGTCCCTGTTTTCTGGCCAGTTCCCTGAGTTTGCAGGATAGGCCTGATTCAGGGTGTGGGACACTCTAGATGCTAGGTAGCAAGTGGACCTGTAGGAGGAGGGAAGAAGAGAGGTGGTGAGATGAGGGCCACCCAGTGCAGCGCCTGGCAGCAGCATGAACTTTGAAGTTTAGGCCACGGCCAGGCACTGCAGTCGGCGGTCTCCATCTCCAACTGGGTGGGACCCAGCCCACCTGTGTCCACCTGTGGCTATGCCCTTGCCCCCACCATTACATGCAATCCAATCATGGAAATGTGCTCATAAACTTGTCCAGGTCCAGGGGCTGAATTATTGTAGGGACTTAAGCTTTCAGCCCTGGCCAAAAAGTGGACCTTGGTCTCCAGCCTCTGAAACCCTGATAATCCAGCATCTGCCTGGCTCAGCTGTGAAGGAGCAAGAGTGCTAAGGGTGCTCCTGTCCTGCCAGCACTGGCAAATGGTAGTGAGGCCCTTGACCCCCACTCCCTGGGCCAGCTGGGCTGCTCTTAGAGGTGGAGGGGAATTGGCCCAACTCCTGTTTGCTCTTCACAGAGGAGGTGGGGAGTGAATCCCAACTGCCTCATGGCAAGGCTGCTTCCCCTCCAGTGCAGCCTTCCAGGGTCCATGGCTGTGAGGAGTATCATTGACACACCAGCCAGCTTCCCCACCCTTCAGGCACACTGTTCAGATAGGGGAGAAGGCAGGAGTGCCTTTTGACCATAAGGCCCACTCCAGCGACAGTAGGGGGAATCCATCAGTGCTGTGGGACTCCCAAGCAGGAAGGGTCTCCATGGTTGGGAGGGTGAGGTAGGAGGGGGCTTCGTGGTGGGAGGTAACTCGGGGCCTCCCAGGCCAGTTAATGAAGCTCTGCTCAGCTCACTCGTTAACTAATCAATGTGTTTGTCCTCTAAACTGCCATTTGGAGGCTGCTCCAGAACCTCTCTGTTCCAATGGCAAGAAAACTGCTTTGAATTTCTGGGCTGACTGTTCACGGCCAGTTTGTTCTTGTGCCTCTATCATCTTCTGGCATCACCCTAATGAATTCAGAATAAGCAATGTCATCCCATCCCAGCGTTCATTTCGATAGACTAAAGAAGCACAATTCCTCCAGCCGCCTCTTTTAAGAAATATAGACGGGCTACAGTGAATCAACATGACTCTGTTCAGCTCAGTTTGCTCATCAAGTGAATGTTGCACAGAAAGCAACAGCAAAGTGGAGAATTAGAATTTTTCCATTTCCCCTGCTCCCTTTTTCCTAGCAAGTGCAATTTGCTGTGTGAAACCCCACTCCTGGGTCAGCTCATACCCAGCCTTCTGGATGTAATAGGTCCCTCATCAAGTGAAAGAGTGCTCTCACTAGCCATTGCTAGTTAGATCCCCAGCAAACTCCCCCAGTCTCATATGCAACCCTGAGAACTGCCATTTTGCAGGGTTCAGTGCTTCTCACTGCACTGTTCAAGTGTGTTTTCACCTGTCCATCAGTTTGTCAAAGTAATTGATATGCACCAGCTCTGTCACTCCCAGTGAGGTGTCTCCACACACCCAATCCATATGCACCACTTTAGATAAAATATACAAGCAAGTTTACCAAATACAATAAATTTGAAATGATTCCAAGTCAAAATACTGTTAATCAAAAAGATCATTAACTCAATGATTTAATGGCAATCCAATCAAACCTTATAAAATAATATATAAAATAAAACCTCTTACTCTAAGCTAATATCATGGTTCCAGTCCATATTTTAGCAAACCACACAGGTTTGCTGAGACATGTTTTGCAGCCAGACTCTCCATCCCTCTGGATTGGTGCCAGTCTTTGATGTTGCTTGGAAGCCAGATTCTAGGGGGCAGGGCCATCCCTAGGGTAGGGAGAGAGGGGCAGCCGCCCAGGGCCCCGTACTTTGGGGGACCCCACAGGGCTGCACTACTGCCCACCCCCATGCCAGGGACTAGGCGAGCTGGCCAAAAGTGGTAGCTTGGTTCACAGGGCCAGCTCTACTGTGAGGCCAGAGGAGTGGCTTGGGGTGAAAGTTGCTTAAGGCAGTGTTAGAGCAGCATTTCCTGACCAGTGTGCCACAGCACACAGGTGTGCCATCAGGTTTTAGCAGGTGTGCCACAAAATTTTCTGAAAAACTACTCAGAGGTCTGGATTGGCTCATTGGCTCACGAATATTCATAAGTTCCTTTGGAAACTATATGGCAGTGTGCCTCAAATTAATTAAAGGTAACAAGGTGTGCAACAGCAAAGATAATGCTGGGAACCACTGTGTCAGAGCATTGCAACAAAGGTGAGTCATTAGGAATAACAATGAGGTGCTAATGGTTGTTCAAACAACCTCTATGTCTCCTCTCTGAGCCAGTTCATATGGAAAGGACTGAGGTCACTGGCAAGCAACCTCTGTGTGTGTGTGGTTTTTTTAATCAATAGACCCAGTGAAGAAAAGGAAAAACAGTGAACACCTCCTTATTCCACCATTTCTGGGATCTGGGGATTGCAGTTATTTTTGCAAATTAGGACATGCCTCTTTCTTCAGTGGGTTTAGAATTCCCTTGCTTGCAACAAAAGTTATAACTTGTAGATTTTAATCAAAACTCCAGAGATTTTTTTGACTGATAATTAAAAAGAGAAGAAAAAAAAGCAAACTGTTATAGTAGGAGCCTGTGTTACAAAATATGGTATTTTTTCTACAATTAGAAAGCCTAAGTAACAGAATAAAGTCCAACTCAAGGATGGCTCTGCTGGAAGGAGAAGTTATAACAAGGTTCTAATCTGAAGGGGGGAGTGGATAGCCCCATTTTGTTGCTACCTTATGCACACTGCCAGCTGCCACCAGCCCAAGCAGAGAGGGCTAGCACCCCTTCAATCACAATATTGTGGACAATTGTGTGTTCATGAAAACTCATGCAGACTCAGGGAGCAGATGAAGAGCAGAGGTGAAAGTGAAACACAGAAGGTCTGCTTCAGTTCCTGGGATTTGGCAGTGGAGAAGGGAGCACGACCTGGATGGACTAGGACAGGCTCAGCAGCAGACAGGATCTTCCAGGACCTTTCTTCCCAGCCTGGCATTGGCTCTCTTCTCCTTCTCCTGTCTCAGCACTTCCATCTCATCTCTCCTCCCAGTCACCCTCTGCCCCCTTGCAAGGAGCTCCTACACACACACTCCAGGCTACTACATGCAATTTTAGAGACTTGACATACTTCCTGATTTGAGACAGGATTATGGCATGTGGGATCACCCTCTGCATATTCCATATAGGGGATCTCAAATTAGATGTGCAGATTTCAGAGATGCAATAAAAGCCATGCGGGCCCCAACCACACCCTCTCCCTGCAGCCAAGGTCACTGTTCAATTTTCTGGCCGTGGCTGCTTCTTTTCAGTGGAGAGTCTCTGAATGGCAGAGGAGTCCAGAGCTAGGTCCCAAGGAAAAAAGTTTGACAGCCACTGGTTTAAGGGCAGCTCAGAAACCAGACACTGCACTCCTGTTCCACCACTTTTGGCTAGCTCACCCAGTCCCTGGCTTGGGATGGCCAGCGCAGGGGCCTGCCCCTCCCCTGGGCTAGCCGCCCTTCCCCCAATGCCCAGGGGGATGACTGGGGGCCCTACATAGGGTGATTTACTCAGGGCCCTGCACGCACCTAGGGATGGCCCTGCTAGGGGGGAGTCTTGGACGCAGTGGCGTCTTTGTTTTAACCAGTTTTCTCAATACCCCTGGGTCACGTGATTGCCCATGGCCAGCAATGTGTGTGATTCCTTCCATATGAGCCAAAGTGTTCACATGTGCTTAGGCCAGTCCATAGTTCCTATATGCATGCCTAAATGTGTGCTGAGCCACAGTAGCATAGCGAGGGAGTTGGCAGATGAGGTATGGCCCCTCGGCACCAGGCTGGCCCTTCACAAGGTGTAGGAAGAGAGATGCTGGAGGCACTAAGATGCACAGAGCCTCCTGTGCCTCTCCCATGTTGTGAAGGGTCAGCCTACTGAGCCCCAGGTTGGGGGGAGGCAGCCCCTCCTCAGGCTCAGCAGGGTGGGTACATGCTGGGGGGGGCATGCTAGTCAAGCTGGTCTGCTTCTTCACAGGGGGAGTGGGAGACACAGAAGGCTCTGATAGACGTCCCTTAGCCTCTCCTCACCCACATCACTCCCCTATGTTTAGTGAAAGGTTAATGAGGGCCAGGCTGGAGCAACAAAGCTAAGTGCTAGGGGGGACCATAACAGTCCTTTTGGGGAGATGTTGTAGGCTGATCCTTTATGACTGTCATTGCCTATTGGTCTTGTCAGGGAATTTGTCTAAGGAATTTGGGTTCTTACCCAAATCTGACCACAGAAATTTATCTAAACTGGGCACCCCAAGGGATGTCTCATAGGAAAAGTTACACACATATTTAAGATCCTGTAATCGACACTCGCATCCTGCTTTTTCACCTTTCTTGAAAGAGAAGTTGACTTGACAAGAAGGGAGCTCAGGAAAGAGTTTAGTAACTGTAGCTGATATTTTTAGATTTATGAAAGTAACTTGAAGTAACTTATTAATAAGAGAAATAAAATAAAGTTGGTCTGTGTTCTTGAAAAAAGACTAGCTGAAGAGCTAGGAGCTAAAAGGTGACAGCAAAAAGATAAACAAGGACTGCTGTGGTACTTAAAGACTAACATTTATTTATTGCATGAGCTTTCATGGGAGAAAATCCCACTTTGTCAGGTGCTTTGAAGGTGGGGGAACTTACAGAATGGGAAGAAATAAAGGCAGAGACGTGTAAGTCATGGGAACAGGTCACACTGTAACAGCAAATCAAAACAGTTGTAAAGATTCAAACAATGGGGAGCAGCATACAGACAGAGATGCGGTCAAGTCACCTGCTCATCCACCAGTGTGACCCATGCCATCATGCACAAGATATGCCCCATACCCTGAACAATCCACTGATAGTGAGACCAACCCAGGAATGAATGGTTGCAAACTTACCTCACACTTTGCACTGATGGTCTGCATGACATGATCAACCCTCAACTGCTTTTCTGTCCTCCCCACCCAGGGCTTCTTCCTCTTTCCAAGCTTGTATTGCTTTTAACTGCACTGCACCTTTGACTGCCTTCCCCTGGGGCTGCTGGGTGGCTTTACAGATTAGGCCTTGACTTCATTGCCAATGTTATTATTCCCCTAATGACAAGGTGTTGGCTATTTCCCCTTCCCGCACAATTTGATTAACATTACGGGAATATTGCTCTCATTTGGCTGGAAATACAAATTGAGCAAGGGCCTCATGCTGCAGGGGGAAGAAAGAAAGAAAAAAGGAAGGAAGGAAGGCAGGCAGGCAGGGCATGTTTACACTATGAAACTCACATTGCTGTATTGTAGACCACTGCTTCTCAACCTTTTCAGATTTTTAGGAGTCTGGTTTCTCATGTATATCCAACATTTTACCTCACTTAAAAACCACCTGCTTTCAAAATCAGACATAAAAATACAGGAGTGCTGTAGGCCACTCTGACTGACCAATATCTGACCTTCTCATTTTGTCCGTATGAAATGTTAGTTTGCCCTGAGTTTGCTGGTGCCACACAACTGCTTGTTGTTTTTTTACTGGGGCTTTTTATGTCAGCTGCTGCAAAGCTATGCATGAGTTGATGTACTTTCTGGAAGGCCTCTGTGCACCCCTAGTTGGGAACCACTAATATAGCTGCTTTCTTCATCAGTGATAGGTTGTTTCAATTGATACAGGTGATCTACTTCCTGAAATGGGGTATCTAGATCTATGAATGGTTTCTTCTGTTGAGTCCTAGCCCCGTCTCCATTGTGGTTAAGTGAACTAATCTGCAGTAATTAGGGCTGTGAATTTTCATCCCCAAGAAATGTAGATATGTTGGAAAGTGTTAAAGATTGGGGAGTGGGCTAGGGCTGCATTGCAGGATATGTTATGGGGCTGTATTGGATAAGCAGTAACTTTAAGTTCCTAATAAGTTTTGCTTAGGATAGGAGTTTTATTATATTTCTGGCACTGGGCAGTATGTAATCTTAACCTTGTGCAATTTATTAGAGCATTGCTTAGTATAAGGCTTCTCTTTGGGTGTGCTCACACAGCAGTCTTATTTCGAAACAACAGAGGCTGTTTCTAAATAAGCAACGCCATGTTCACATGACGTACCATTGTTTCAAAACAACGGGTTCTGTTGTTTCGAAACAACGGCGTTGTTTCAAAACACCTTAAACCCCATTTGGTGATGAAACAGCATTGTTTCGAAACAATTGTTTTGAAACAATCCCGTCTGAACATGTTATTTCGAAACGACGGTGACTCATTTCAAAATAACTGTTCTCCGAACATGCTATTTTGCTTTGAACTTTTTTCCTTAATTCGAATTAACATTTTCTTAATCCACTTGTATTGAAATAACCCCATGTGTGAACATAGCTTTTGTTTTCTGGCCATTCGGATAATGTCTGCAGTTCACAAAGATACTTCTCTTTCCCTTTCTAACTTGTCCCGCAACATCATGATCTTGCTTATCATCTCCTGTCCTCGTCCTCCCCCCCACCTTGTGGTGTTATGTGCCCCAAGGATTACTAATTCAGCAGTTTTAATAGGAATAAGGAATAGAACACTTGCATAAATTGGATATGATCAGTAAACAGTAAACAAAGACATGGATAATTATATGCATTATATGCTTATTAGTATTCATTGTTTAAGTACTAATGCTACCAATTAAGGGTCTTTGGGACAATGTCAATCATGTCTGTATTACCATACTGGTTTGGATAAAAAGAGTTGGTAAACAACCCTACTCAGCTCACTCAAGACTTCCAGGGAAGAAGTGGTGGGTAATAAACCGTACCATTCGACCCAGTCGTCCTCCAGAACAATCTGTTTGCATCTTTTCTTATTCTAATAGGCAGGGGCGTTGCTAGTGCTGGGCACCCAGGGCACATGCCCTGAATCCCGGCGCCAGTGCCCCGGGTCTGGCGGGCCACTGCTGGTCTCTGGCCTGATTGGGCCAGAGATCCGGGGCCCAGCCGCTGGCGGCTGAGGCAGCTCCTTCCCCAGCTGGGGATCTGGGGCTCTGCCGTGGAGGCTGTTCCTGGCCCCGTCCCCAGCCAGGGATCCGGGGTCCAGCCACTCGCGCCCACGGCAGTCCTGTCCCCAGCCAGGGATCTGGGGCTCGGCCGTCCGCAGCAGCGGTGGCCTCTCCGTCCCCGTCCCCAGCTAGGGATGTGGGGCCCAACCACCCGCAGCCATTTCCAGGCCCGTCCCTGGCTGGCGATGTGGGGCCCAGCCACCCACAGCGGCACGCGGCGGCGTCCGACCCTGTCCCTGGCCAGGGGGCATGGCCTGTGGCCAGGGGGCGTGGCCTGTGGCCATGCCCCAGGTCTCTCCCTGGGGCAGCGATGTCCCTGCTAACAGGTAGGTTGATTTAAATCAGTTTTTTTCAACCAGTGTTCTGTGAATGGAACAACTTAATGCCCCAGCTACAGAAAAGCTGTCAGGTGCTTGGCAGGAAACACTGATGCACTCCTGGAAGCTGCAACTGTGGCATTTTAAATCTCATGCCACAATAACCAGCTTTTTCGAGAATGTTTTCATCAGGTGTTCTGCATAAAGGAATTAATACCTTTAGGCATTCCCTTGCCCTGTAAAGGTTGAGAAACATTGATCTAAATCTTAAGTGTAGCTCAGGATGAAGAAAGCAAGCAAACTCCCTTCATCAGCAGTTGACACAGAAAAGGTATATCTACATTGGAGCCTTAGGTCAACTTAAGGAAGGTTAAGTCAACCTACAGAACTCTGAGTCCACACTGGGCTTTTGTGAAGTCAACTTAAGCACTTCCTTAAGTCAACTTAATAACACCACCTCTTAAGGGTCACCTTACTGCTTAAGTTAATCTTATTAAGTTGACTTAACAGAGCCTGCAGTGTAGAAATACTCAAAGAGTTTTGGCCCAGCTATAGGTGCGGAAATTGCTAAAACACAGGATACTGTAAGTGCCACGAGAAGACTCATAAATTATTTTGAAGGGTTTCCTAGAGGGGAGTAACACATAAGCAAGGAAATAAAAAATTAAGGCTGCCAACATGGCGTACATTTCACCCCTCTGCCCAGGAGTGCATCTGTCACTGCTGAAATAACACACCACACAGCCATTTTGGGTTCATATGGTGTGTGTTACGTACAAATAAAAGTCAGATTTCTACTTTCCTTGCAAGACAAAACAACCACATTGATAGCATGGAGCTGGTGCAGCATTAAATAAATCAAGTGAATGCAGGAGAGGTAAATAATAATAAGAATAATTATTGATATAATAAGTAGAGTCAATGGGGCCAGACCCAAGATAGAGTAAATTGGCCATAGCTCTGTAGGACTCCATACCACAGGTTGGGACCTGGCCCCTAAAACAGAGAGAAGACAGAACTTGATTGGGAGGACATTCTAGAGCAGGCCCTTGGGAGAAGATCATCTAATGGGATCTTCTTCTTGTTTGCTTCATTTATCTGTTTGATGTCTGGATGTGTAATGCAGCGCTTTAGAGCTGGTTCATTGGAAACTCAGTTACCACAGACAGACACATGGGTAGTAGGAGAGTATGGGGATAGACAGATATCAGGGAAGAAACGTCAGGGAGGGTGAAGAGCCACTGAAGCTCCAGAATGAATTGTCTCAAGAAGAAAAATGTGTAAGCTGGACAGGAATTAATGCAGGCTGGAAGTTAGAAGATGGTCTCTAACCATCAATAGAGTGTGCTTTCCTGTTGGCTGCAGGGCTACCCAGGCTACATCTACACTTGCAAGCTAGTTTGAATTAAGGAGGCTGAATTCGAACTAACATAGTCCATGACTACACTAGGCTTTCATTAGTTTGTATTAAGGAATTCCTTAATTTGAACTAATGAGAGTTTAGATTTCAAACTAGTAAGACCTGCCCTCAGGTCGAACTAAGCCCTTAGTTTGATCCTTAGTTCAAACTTGGCACAATAAGGACATTTAAGTCCACTTTATTAGTTTGAACTAAGGGCAGTTAGTTCGAATTAACAAAGTGGGTTAAGTTGAATTAACTGTAATTCGAGAATTCAAACTAATAAATTCAAATGTAGTTCAAACTACATTCATACTTGTAAGGCAGGCTTAGGAGCTGTGCCTAACAGCTGCTGAAGTGGAACAACTAATCTGTATGGGTCTTGTATTAGCATGGTATTTGCATACTGGGGGCGGGGCATAGTGGGTACTGGTAGTTGGAGTTAACCTACTCACAAATCTGTCAATATCTGTAATTCTACTGAAGGAAAATACAAAATACTGTCATTTTGTAACTTGCCACTCTCTGTTTGTTTCAAATCTGTCTGGATTAGTTAAAAGGTAAAAACTACCCTTAATTAAAAAGAGGCTTGAAAATAAGGCTACTGCATATTTCAGCCTGAAAAACAGAAGAAAGGGGGTGGGGTTTCATATTAGGCTCTTTGGATGGGATGTGTTGGAGGTGTTTCTGTCTCACTTCACCTTGTCTTGGTCTTTCTATCAAATAATAGTTCTGACTAGGGCTTATTTGAGGTCTTGTTATGTTAGGGACAGCAGGTGTTTGTGTAGTACTTGATGTTTAAGAACTGCTGTGAAGGTAAAAGATGGACTCTCTGAGCTGAGAAGGAGCTTACTTTCTCTTAGCTGAAATTACTGAAGAGGAACAGCAGATGGAAAGAGGGGCAGACAGTGGGTGTAGATGGTGAGTGGTGAGACCAGTGAGCTGGGGGGCATGAATGACTGGAGGGTGGAGCTAGTGGACAGTGGGTGGAGCCATTAGTTTGAGTTAATAATATTTGAGCTAGGTTTGGGAAGTATAGACATAGCTTCAATGGTCTGCTTTTTCCACCTGCTACTGGGGTTTCTGATCTGGAACTAACTCTACTTGCAGTATTTTAGAGCCCTACAGCCAAACCTCTGGAGGCAGAATCAGTGACCCTGGGGAGCCACATGTCATCATATAGTCACATCCAAAGAGTTTCAGCTATTTAATGTAACAAACAGAAAGTTGGGGTGTCTTGATCATGGTCTATAAATACCTACAAGGAGAACAAATATCAGAAGTTATGAGAGAAAGGTATAACTGATCTGATAGCTGGAAACTGAAGCTAGATAAATTCAGACCAGAAATAAGGGTGTACATTTTTAACAAGAGTGTAATTCACTATTGGAATAATTTGCCAAGGGTCGTGGTGAAATTCTGAAATGCTGACAGGGTGTTTTTCTATGTTGTTTGCTCTGGAGATTATACCAGGGCCATTCTCAGGCCTGCGCACACAGGAAATCAGTCTCAATTCAGTGTCGGCAATCCACAGCTCCCAAACTGCATGCTCCTCTTTAACAGCCTCCTTGTGGCTCTGAAGACACCATGCTTCTGAGGGGTGCCTGGCTGACCCCAGCACCAGGGCTGAATTAGTGAGGTCCTGGGCCAGCCCAGAATTCCCTGTTTTGGGATGCCAGCACCACCCTTGCCTTCCAATTACATTGGCCAGGGGTGGCTGCGCCACAACCCCTTGTGTTGTGGGGGAGGTGGAGTGGCTGGGGTCAGAGGCAGTGTTCCCAGCTGTACCACCTATGCCCCCAGCTGGCTGCCCGTCCCCAGGCGGTGGAGAGTGCCTGGCCTAGGGATGCTGCTTTTGGTGGCAGGGCCCTGAAGCAGGTCCACTTGGCTGAGTTCAGGTCACTTTGGCCCAGCTCCCCCAGTGCTGAATGGGCCTGATCAAGGACCTGGGAGTGAGGTGGCCGCTGTTCTGTGCTGGGGGGGCAGGGATGAAGTGGTCTGAACTCCGCCGAATGGGCCCTCTCCAGGGTCCTACCTCTGAGAGCAGCAGCCTTGTGCTGGCTGCTTTCTGCCCCCTGGGGATGGATGACTGGCCGGGGTACATGGGGCAGCTGGGAACACTGCTGCACGTCAACAGTGGAGCAGAAGGAGGATGGTAGGCCTTGGGCCCTGGCCATCACTCTACCCCTCCCCCTACAGCACCAGGAGCCACAGCACAGTCACCTGGCCACCTGTGGTCCATGCAGTCGGAGGCCAGGGCAGTGCCCCAAAACTGGGAAGCTTGGAGCATCCTGAGACCTCCTCCCCAAATCCAGCCCCAGATGTGCCCGCTTCCAGCCTGGCAGAGGCTATCTGGCACCCTGGGGGCTGTCACATTTGTCTTTCTCTCTTGCCTCATGCCCCCCACCATTTGCATCCCCCCCCTCCACCCAGAGCAGGAGGCGTCCCAGCCACTGGGACCCCTCTTGCCCAGTGCAGGGAGGGGCTGTACATGGCAGAGGGGGAAGCAACTGTGTCTTGATTCCCGGGTCCAGAAAGCCTCAATCTGCCACTGGTGGAGGAGAACCATCCTGCGACTAGGCAGGGGATGATAGGAGTGCCAGCTGGAGGGTGAAAAGATTGCTGCGAGGTGGAAGGATCAACTAGGCTTGGAGGGCTGGGGACACTAGGACCTGGAAGAGCTAGCCACGTGGGCCTCAGAGGGGAGCAGGGGGAGTTCTGCTATGCCAACTGCATTGGGGCACTGTACTGGGGCTGGGTGGGAACACAATGGGGGATTGTTGGGAGCTGGAAGGGCCAGCTGGACATGGGGGGATAGCTGGAGCCAGGAGAGCTGGCCACATGGGGCAGTAAAGCCTGCTGGGGGGGATCAGGGCTGCTTCCACACCAGGCAAGTGGAGGGATGAGTCGCCCCCGCGGGGGGGCCGCCCCCCCACCTTGCGCCCGGGGGGCAACAGCCAGGCTGGATGGGGAAGGGGCTGTAGCCAGGCTCGAGAAGGGGCAGAGGGACACAGCTGTTCTGTGTGAGAGCTACACCTGTTGAGTTCTCCAAATACTTGTTAACGGGGGGGGGGGGGGGGGGCCTCTTCTTATCTTTTAGTTTGCCAGCCACTGGTCTAGACAATCTTGGTGGTACCTTCTAGCCTTGGAATCTGTGAATTTGTGAAATCAGGTGAGAAAGTGTCTATGATGGTAGATCACACAGCTGGTCTATGACCACGCAAATATTGTCTTCTCAGAAAAGTATACAGAGTCTAAGGGTCAACTTGGCCTCCTGTGTGATGCATATTAGAGAAGTTCATCCAGTTCTCCACATCTTGCATTTCACTCGCTTCATTCCCATCAGATCTTTAGAGTCCTTTGCAGAATTCAGGAGAGAGTATCCCAGATTCGGGACAGAGTATATCAGCATGTGCACATCACAGATGTTCTTGCTACCCAGATTTAATAGGAAGCACATTTAAATCAAATGTAAAGGAATATGTCTTCACACAAAGCACAGGCAACCTGTGGAACTCTTTGCCAGGGAATGTTGTACAGATCAGACATAAAAGGATTAAACAAAAAGAGTTAGATTTGATAGATTCCTCAATGACTATTAGTCAAGATGATCTGGGATGGAACTCCATTCTTTGGGGGTCTTTAAGTCTCAGACTGCCAGAATCTGTGACTGGATGACAGGATGGATCTCTTGATATTTGCCTGGTTCTGTTCATTCTTTCTGAAGCATCTGGCACCAGTTGTTGCTTGGAGACAGGGTATTGGGTTAACTGGACCATTTGTCTGACCCAGTATGGCCATTCTTATGTTCTTACGTGTAACCATATATAAATCACCACTAAAGTCCATTTGATGGGGGTTAGCTAATTCTTTAATCTATACCACTATAGAACTTGACTTGTTTTTATCATTTTTAAACATGGTGAATTTCTATTATCAAAATCCTGTTTTGGGAGGAAACAACAGATTTGGAAACTGCATGTTTTGTGGATTTGTGTTGGTTTTGCTGAATTGTTTCAGTAGAGGAGAAAAAAGGGGGGAAATTTGGGAAGACTCAGAATATTTCCTTCTCACATTTTTCAAAGAAAACATTTGAATTTTTGGCTAGAAACAACTTCTCATTTCAAATTGTCATTCAATGTTATTAAAATATCAGATGGGAATGTTCTAACAGAGTCAAAATGGAACATAATTGGAACATTTATTTGACATGAAACATTTTTCTTGTCTTTTATAATTTGCAGAGCATTTCAAAAGTTTGTGTTCTACTTGCACTCAAAATAAATTTTTTCTCCTCCACTTTTCAACTTGTCAAAAATTTCACAATTTTTCATTCTTGGTTTGACAGGAAAGAATATATTTTTTGACTTTCTGATCTTAATTTTTCATTTCAGGTTCAATGTGAAATGATGGTTCCACGGCTTCTCCCCAGTCTTTTTGATTACAGAAAATCTACCAATTTTTCATTTACAATTTCACTGATAATGATCCCCCCCCACCAGGTTTTATAGAATTGCCAGGAATCCAAAAACTACACCAGTTTTCCTGACACTTATGAATTTTACCAGTGACAATTTTATATTTGCTACCAAACTGCTGATGAAGTTCTTGAGTTGGAGAAGGGATGGCTGTGGCAGAGCACAGTGCTTATAACCACAGAAATGCTACACTGGACTAATACAGAGCAGTACCAGCAAACCTCTTGAAAACATCCTTCCACTCAACCCTGCGGGGAACTGCATCTTTCCAGTCACAGACACCTACAACTAATTAATGTTCTGAGAGAGATGATTAGCATAATTAGCTCAGAAAACAATTTACCTCCTAATTCATCTTTTCCCATCCTCCTGGGCCTAGCTCCAGTTCTCTATTAGCAACACAGAGACATAGCCAATTTAAACAGCCACACCTGTGTGCAAATTCAAATAGGAAATGTGGCGTAGCTGAAAGGGAAAATGGAAATGGAATCTTGTCGCCCACTTCCCCTCAATGTTTTCACACAGATTTCTTTTTGTGGCTTTATGAGTGAACCGTTTTGATGTGTGTTGATTAAAAACATTTTCATTTGTTTTTTGTTGTTGCAGTTGAAAATGAAGAAAAGAAAATGCATTTTATAGGAATTGGATTGTATTCCTTTAAATAACCTGTGAGTGTTCTGGTGATGTTCACTGTGTTCTGCTGCAGAAGTCACCAGAAACTAGCAGAGTAGCAAGGCCTAGGTGTAGCTAAGGCTTTTTTTTTGTGGTTCTGCCCTATATTCACAGTTTAAGGGGGATCACAGGCAGGGCCAACCCAATAGTTTTTGGTGCCCTAGGCTGGGGATTGACAACACAGGCTCAGTGAGCCACTTGTGGCTCACTGAGAGTCCCCTTCTGGCTCCCTGGCAGTCTCTGCCAGGGAGCCAGTTGTGCCAGGGACTTCTGGCTCGCCTCCCCTCCCAGAACAACTGCATGGGCAGGACCTGGCTCAGTGGTTGTGCAGCAGCTCCGTAATGTGGAAGTTAAGAAAACAAAAATATGTTGTTGAAGGTCTGTGAGGGGTTAGTAATGTGTCTTATGAAATAAGAATGGTAAAGAATGTCATCCAGAGTGCTATTGAGAAATAATGTGTTGTGCAAACCAAGTTGGGATGTTTTAATCTAACCTAATGGGAAAACAAAATGGAGTTTGCTGTAAAGCAAAATGGATTCCACCTGTGACTGACAAGAGAAGGTTCTAGTATGTTCTGTGCTGTCTCTGGGCAGACATGTTAATGTGCCACTGAATATGTATCATCTTAACCTTTATAAGATCCTGGCTCAGACAGGGTGGGGTGGGCTGCTTTCTCAGTGTCTTGGTCCCCCCCCCCCCCCGCTGCAGCAGAGCAAATAAAGTTGGATGTTCGCTTTCAATTCCGACAACTGAGTCAGACTGATGATTTTGGATCATCCACAGATTTGGAGGTTCCATCTAGATCCCAAACACCTCAACCACTCCAGGACTCCAGGATACCTTAGGCAGAGAACTCCAAATAGGTGGCACAGAGTGAGTTCGTGCTCTTTGGATTTCTCTTACCTGGGATACTCTGCAGAACTGTGAAGTTAGAGAGCTACGAGATTGAACCTGTTGGTTCACATCCAACTTTCCCCTTTCCTTTTTTTCCCTTTTCCTTTTTCCTTTTTTGTTGTTTTATTTATTTCATTTTCATTTTTACTTCTATTGAGAACGCTTGACTGACTTGATCTGCTTGGAGTATACTAGACAGCACATTTTGGAGGTGTGGGCTGGTCATGAGTATATTATTTGGTTTGGGATTTTGTAGATGACTGACCCAGTTTTCAGGTGGTGAGCTCAGGGGTATCCCACAGGTCATAGCTTGCCTGAAAGGGAAGGGATCTGTCCCTGGATGGACTAACTGAGTGTCACGCACCCAAGGAAGGCTTGTCCTGTACCCAATGTCTGTGTATTGTAGGAGTGAGTGAAGTCCCTTTCCATCATAGCCACACCAAGCCCACTGTGAGCTTCACAGCTGTGACTGGTGGTGTCTTGAGAGCAAGGGCGGTGAACTGGGCATTCCCTTATTGTGTCTTGGCACCAGGCATCACCCTGATCAACCTATACTCCATCCTTTTGTGTCTGTGTGAAAGAAAGCCCTCAAGGACCTATCTGGGTATGTGGCATGCTTAACCTAGCAAACATCGAGGGTACAGCAAAGGCTTATTGGGGTGGTCACAGGGGCCAGAGGTTCAGGGCAGCATTCCTTTGTCTACCCGTCTGGGGACCCACAGAGGCCACAAGCTGGGGTTATCTCGAAGCACCTTGTAAAGGTTAAGCAAGGCACAACTACACATTCATTTGAGGTCCATCCTGCGGAGCCTATTGGGAGGTTGCCAAGGCAGGAGTTTGATCTTTGGAAAGACCAGGGTTTGCTCTGTAAGGCCTAGGCATGGGCTATGGGCAGACATCAGTGGCGCCAGATTTCCCCTGCGCCGTACATGTTTAATCATTATGGGGCCCAGTGCTGTAAATATTTAGAAAATTGGAACAGGCTTACTAAGAAGAATATCAGATTGCAATTCCCACCTAATGGTACTTGTGACCATCTTAAAATTGGCTATTTAAGAGAGAGACTCTAGAGTCAAGTAAAAATAAAGTTCCTAAAAATCAGTGGCTAGCCTATCTAAAATGGCATGAAGAAACTTCTAAGAGGAGAGTAACATCTGTAGCTACATCTATAAGGAATTCCATAGAAACAGAAAACTGTTGGGGAAAATACACCTGTTTCCTCCCAATTCCCCTGTTTAACAACTGAAGGTGCTAACACCTCAGATGAGGAGGAAGATTTAATGGTAGCTTCAGCTGGCCAGGGCCGAAAGCCCAGGAAAATGGTTTTGGCAAACACTTTTACATCACCAATTGCTCACCATACCAGACACCAGCAAAAGGGAGTAGTGCAAGCACCACTTCGCACTTCCCCTGGTACTGTTCATGATGTGTATGTCCATAAACCTTGGACAAGATCTGAGCTGCATGCCATTGTGAAGGATTTCCCAAAAATTAGTGAGGATCCTGAGAAATTTGCATGGGAATTCTCAATGGTATGTGCTGCTTACACTCCAAGCCCTATAGACCTCTTGCAGCTTCTCAGGATGACTTGTACAGATTCTGAGATAGACACTTTGAAAAAAGAAGCTGGGTGGGTTCGAGACCCTGTATGTGAAGGAACTCCACCATCTCAGTACATACAGGAATGCCATGACTTATGTGACAGATTAGAATGGGCTATCACTAAAGCATTCCCGGTAAAGACAAATTGGCCATTAATTAGATCTTGCAAACAGAAAAAGGATGAGTCTATCTTGGAGTATAGAGAAAGGCTAACCCATCTATTTAAACAGCATTCAGGCATCACTGATCCACTGGAAGCAGAATCAGGGGCCTTAGCTGCTGCCTTTGTTGAAGGTTCATTAGGTTCCATTAAGGAGTTGTTGAAAAAGATTTGTATAGGCTATGAAACGGAGACCCTAGATAAACTGTCATCAGTAGCTGAATACTGTGCCCGCACTTCAGAAAATAGCCAGCAAAAGAAATCTGAGCAACTTTTAGCCTTAGAAATTAGCCACTACCAAAGAGTAAATCTTAACAGAAATCCATTTCAAGGTCCACCAAAGCAGAAAAGAAAGCCTTTTCTAAATGATGTATGCCTTAATTATAAACAATGAGGGCACTGGAAAAACATGTGTCCCAGACAGCCAGTGAATGTAAACCCAGTAATTTCGAATGGTGCTGACTCCAATCCTACACCTGGTTTCCACCTCCATCCCAATGACAGTTAATACAAACATCTTCTCTTTGTGCTCCTCTTCTTCCTGTGTCTTCAGCAGGAGACCTCAATCTGAAGATAGGGAAAACTGATGTTCCATTTCTAATAGACACTGGTGCTACTCTTTCTACACTTAGGTCAGATGCATTATCAAATCCTCCTTTATCTGGTAAAACTGTTAATGCTGTTGGTATTACAAATGTTCCCATTCCTCACCCTGTTACAGAACCATTACCTATTACTATTGGTCCTTTATCTGATTCACATACTTTTCTGTTAAGTTCTACCTCACCTGTTAATTTGTTGGGAAGAGATTTATTGTGTAAGCTTAATTGTACCATATTTTGTACTGAGAAGGGAATTTTTCTTGAAGTGCGAGAAAAATCTATATTGGGGCAGAGGCTGCGTTAACTACTGCAAATGATAATGTTCAACTTGCTTTAAGTCTGACTCTGGCGCAAGAGGCTCTATTGTCAGAGGTTCCAAACTGTTTATGGGCCACTCATTCCACTGAAGTGGGGACCATGAACACTCAGCCAGTATACATCTCTGTAAATCCAGGTGAAGTTCTACCTCAGATTAAACAGTATCCATTAAATCCTGAGGCAGAGCGGGGCATTGGCCCAGTTATTGAGTCCCTGTTACAACAAGGGGCGATATCAGAATGTAAAAGTCCATGCTATACACCAATATTGCCTGTAAGAAAATCAGATGGAAAATCATGGCGTTTTGTGCAAGACTTGAAAGCTCTAAACAAAATAGTAAAATCAACCTTTCCAGTGGTGGCAAATCCTGTAGTCATTCTAAATCATATACCTCCTGAAGCTGTTTACTTTTCTGTAATTGATTTATGCCGTGCATTTTTCAGTGTACCTATTCACCTTGAATGTAGATATTTGTTTACTTTTACTTTTGGTTGTAAACAATATTGCTGGAATTCATTACCACAAGGATTTTGTGAATCTCCCTCATTATTTTCTCAGGCGTTGCATAATGATTTAGCTGATTTGTGCTTTCCCTGTAATTCACTTATGCTTCAGTATATGGATGACCTGCTTGTATGTAGTGTTGATTTGTCATCATGTACCAAGGACACTATATATTTATTAAAGAACTTGGCTCTCAAAGGGCATAAGGTGTCTAAGCACAAGTTACAATTCTGTGAAACTGAGGTGCAATATCTAGGACATCTAATATCACATGGACAAAAATCTATATCTTCACAGAGAAAGACCATGGTTCTCCAATTCCCTCACCCTACCACACAAAGACCGCTTCGAGCCTTCTTAGGAACTGTGGGGTTCTGTAGAGAGCGGATCATCAGTTATGCACAGATTGCCAAACCCCTGCAGAACCTTACCCACAAGACTGTGGCAGACCCTAAACCTTGGACTCAGGAGGCTGAGGATGCACTCGTCACCTTAAAGCACGCTCTTACCACTGCTCCTGCATTGGGGTTACCGGACTACTCTAAAACCTTTGTATCATATTGCTGCAAGAAAGAAGGATGTGCTCTAAGGATTTTAACACAGGATCATGTTGGGAAACAACATCCTGCAGCATATTATAGCACATGGTTAGATCCTGTGGCAAAGGGATACCCCCCTTGCTTGAGGTCTGAAGCTGCTGCTGCCCGACTAGTACAGCACTCTGAAAACTTGGTCCTGCAATCCCCTCTTATTTTAAAGGTACCCCATGCAGTGGAAGCTCTGTTATTAAGCACTAGAACACAATACTTATCGAATACACGTTTAGCACAATATGAGCTGCTGTTACTGACTGCTGCTCATATTACTGTGACTTGATGCTCCACCTTAAATCCAGCAACTCTGCTTCCCCTGCCCACTGAAGGGGAACCCCATGATTGCTTAGCCACGATAGACATACTGATGAAACCTAGACCTGACTTGCAAGACATTCCACTTACAAATCCTGACCTTGTGCTATATGTTGATGGGTCTTGCTTGAGAGATTGACCTGGCACCCTTGTCTCTGGCTATGCAATAGTGACTAATCATGAAACTCTAGAATCTGCTCCTTTACCTGGTGTAACATCAGGTTAGGTTGCTGAGCTAATAGCCTTAATTCGTGCATGTTGTGTGTCCAGAGATAAGTCAGTTATCATCTATACTGACTCAAGGTATGCCTTCGGAGTAGTACACAATTATGGAACATTGTGGCAACAACGGGGGTATTTGACAGCTACTGGAACCCCAATTTGCAATGGCCCATATATCGCTCTGCTCCTAGAGGCCATTCTCCTACCTGCTAAAGTGGCCATTATAAAGGCTCTTGGTCACAGCACTGCTAGCACTTTGGAGGCTGCGGGAAATCATGCTGTGGATGCAGCAGCCTGAGCAGCTGCTATGCAACCTCCAGAACCAGAGGCAATTCTGGGTTTCACATCCACTTCTGCCGTCAACTCCTGATCTGGTTGATCTGCAGGACAGAGCACCAGATGAGGAGAAGAAAATCTGGCTCAAATTTGGCTGTTTTAGGAGCACAGATTCTCTCTGGTGACATCCAGACAGCTGCTGAGTGGCACCACAGATAATCTACCCCACCTTAGCTGCATCGCTACATGACATTTCTCATGTAGGCAAGGAGGGGATGCTAAAAATTCTAAACCAGAACTGGTTTGCTCCATCCTTTGGCCAGACAGTGGAAGCTTATTGTAAATCCTGTGTGATCTGTCAGTTCCATAATATCAGAAAAGCCATAAAGGTAACACCTGGATATCGAGAATTGCCACAGATACCCTTCTCCCATCTGCAAATGGACTTTGCCCAATTGCCTAAATGTAAAGGGTATGAATATTTACTTGTGGTAGTATGTTTATTTTCTGGTTGGGTAGAGGCCTTTCCATGTAGGCACGCTGACTCATGGGCTGTAGTGAAAGCTTTATTGAATCATGTTATTCCAACTTGGGGAGTCCCTGCAACTTTGTCCAGTGACAGAGGTACTCATTTCACTAGCAAGGTAATGAAAAAAGTCTTTAAGATCCTCCAGATTAAACATCATCTGTACTGCCTGTACCACCCACAGAGTGCAGGAGCTGTAGAAAGGAGAAATGGCATCTTGAAAAATAAGCTGGCAAAGATCTGCCAGAAAACTGGCTTGTATTGGGTAGATGCCTGACCATTGGCACTATTAAGTATTTGAGCCCAACCCCAAAGGAAATATGGTCTCAGTCCCTCTGAAATTGTGATGGGGTGACCCATGAGGCTGCCTTCTTCGTCCACACCTGTCCCTGACTTGGTTCTTACAAAAAAGTTTATGGTAAAATATTGTGTGGCCTTAACCAGACAATTGACAGCTCTGCATTCACAAGTGAAAGCTGTTGTTCCAACAGAGCCTGAACATCAGCTGTGTCACACACTGGAACCAGGAGACTGGGTATATGTAAAGGCGTTCTCCAGAAAATCATTGCTGGAGCCTAGGTGGAAGGGACCCTTCCAAGTTCTGCTAACCTCAGACACCACACTCAAATTATCAGGACACAAGACATGGATACATGCATCCCAGTACAAGCCCATTGTTGCACCACAAGAGGAGCACTGCAGGGAGAAATCCCCAGGAGCAGACAGGCAAGTAACATCAAGGGAGCTCTGCAGGCGTGGCACCAGAACCCCACACCCAGAAGCAGATGACCATCCAGCTGCTGGACCACCTGCTGATCCTCAGTGGACCGTCAAGCCTGTTGGAGATCTGAGGCTCCGGTTCAGCAACTCTACCAAATCCTCCTGAGAAAATGAGTCTCAAAGGTCTATTCCTTGTGCTTGCTTTATGTTTGTTTGTTAAGCTGGCACCAGGAAATGTTTTCCTTAAGTTTCTAATTCAGTATACCCACGACCTAAACACTTCAAATTGTTGGGTTAGTTCACATATGCCTCTGCAATCTCAGGGAGGCATCTCAATGATCCCAATCCCCATAACTGCAAAAGATTCTAGTTGGACAGGTCCTCGTTGGGGTCCTCATGCTACCTGGAAGGCTGTAAACAGAAATATTTCTGAATATATTAGAGTTTCTAATACTCCTTTTCCTGAGAACCACACCTGTTTTCATTGTAATATTTCAGGGAATCCATCTTTGGGAGAAACTCCTAATTGCCCTAAGGTAATAGATGATCCTGCCTGGAACTGGCAACTATGGTAGCTGTGTGGTTGGTACTCCAGTGCAATCAGTCAAAGCATATACTGCAAACATGGGCTCACTGCCTTGTTAGGGCAGTATTAGATCTGTGGGGATAGGACCTACTAGTATTGGCCAGCTGGCTGGAATGGCATTTGTTAACTTGCGTCTTTGCTTCCAGCTATTCATCATACTACTGGACCTTTACAGGAATTCTTTCCCAATAGACAGAAAAGGACAATCACTGAGACACAGAGATATTGAGGCATTACTTTTCCAGCACTTGGCATAGCTTAAGCAATTAAGAAAATAAGAAAAGTTGCTTTGGTTTTAGAGGAAGTGGCTAATGAAACATCGGATGCTCTAATAGCCATCAGAGAAGAGCTCAGGTATATCCGACAAATGGCCTTACAAAATCGTATGGCACTTGACTTCATTCTGGCTATCAAAGGAGGGACATGTGCAATCATTGGGAAAGAGTGTTGCACATTTATCCCTGATAATGATACTCAGATTCCGGATGCCCTCAATAAAATCAGAGATGCTGTGAAATCTTTATACCAAGACGAGGACACATTGGGAATTTGGGCATAGTTCGGGGCCTTAGGGTCTAAAATCTTTTATGGGATCTTGTTGGTTATTGGGTTTTTTTTTTTTTTTGCTGTGTTTATAATGATTGTTCTTTGTTGCATATGAAAGCTTGCAAGAAGTATGGAAAGCAATAGGTATGTAGAGGAGAGGTTAAGGGTTATAAGGGCTCAAGAATGTGATTTACAAATGCAGGAGGAAATAGAACGATTGAATGGATTCAAAATAGAAGGATAACATCTGGTTGGCTTTAGTTTGACAAGTCAAACTTAGCCAAAAGGCGGGAACTGTGGAAGTTAAGAAAACAAAAATATGTTGTTGAAGGTCTGTGAGGGGTTAGTAATGTGTCTTATGAAATAAGAATGGTAAAGAATGTCATCCAGAGTGCTATTGAGAAATAATGTGTTGTGCAAACCAAGTTGGGATGTTTTAATCTAACCTAATGGGAAAACAAAATGGAGTTTGCTGTAAAGCAAAATGGATTCCACCTGTGACTGACAAGAGAAGGTTCTAGTATGTTCTGTGCTGTCTCTGGGCAGACATGTTAATGTGCCACTGAATATGTATCATCTTAACCTTTATAAGACCCTGGCTCAGACAGGGTGGGGCGGGCTGCTTTCTTAGTGTCTCAGCCCCCCTGCTGCAGCAGAGCAAATAAAGTTGGATGTTCGCTTTCAATTCAGACAACTGAATCAGACTGGTGATTTTGGATCATCCACAGTAATGCTGGCAGGGGGGAGATGGGGGCAGGGCGGTATGCGCTCTGTCCTTCCCTTGCTCCATCCCTCCCCTGGTGCAGCGGAGCACTGCTGCTCCGCCTACCAGCTAGCCCTCTCTTCCAAAAACGGCCAGCACGGAGCTGGGCCTAGCGGACGCTGGGCCCTGGAATGGCCCCTCCGCAGAGTTCGGGCAGCTTCTACCCAGCCACCCCAGGACTGAGTGGGCCTGATCCAGGGCCTGGGGTGGCTGGGTAGAAGTGGCCTGAACTCTGTGGAAGGGCCATTCCAAGGCCTAGTTTCCTGCTGGCTAACTTTTGGGATGGAGGACTGGCTGCTAGGTGGAGCAACGCTGCTCAGCCCACCAGCAGAGGGAGGGAGCACACGCTGCCTGAGCAATGCCCCCACAATCGCTAGAGAGCTGTGGCTCCGGCTCATGCAGTTGTGGGGTGGGGGGGGACAGGAGGAGAGAATGGCTCTTCTCCCCTCCTGGATTGCCAACCCCTGGCCTAGGTGAACTATGACTTTGCCCTCCCACCCTCACATTCACTATAAAAAAAGATGAGAAAGTGTAGAGGGAACATATTAATTTCTTTTTTTTAAATAGAGAAAAAATTCATCTCCAGCTAATTTGGTTCCCGTTTAAGCCTGGCACCCTAGGCCACTGCCTAGTTCACATATATGGTTGGGCCAGCACCGATCACTGGATAGTCTAACCTGACCTCCTGTATTGCTCAGGGCCTCACATTCACACTCAGCACCCCCACACTAAACTCAATCTCTGCAGTGAGGCCAAAATATTACAGCCCCCAGAGACTGTTGTCAAGGCTTTTTCCCCACTCTGGCACTCTGAGTGCAGAAGGTGGGGGCCTGCAACAGGCCAGAAAAGCCACTGGCCTTAAAGCCTGCTCTTAAAAGTCTCCAAGGCCTCCAATTCCTGGCCTTGGAGTGGTATCGCTGCCACCACCCAAATGCAAAAAAACCTCTTGAGACCCAGGAAGGCGCACTTGGGAATTCCTCCCTGTGAGGTACTTGCACTCCTGTTTATTCCTCTCTCAGGCAAGTGACTGGACCCCAGCTGCAATATGAGCTGGAACTGGAACAGGGTTCCCTCTAGTAGCTGCCTGTGCAGTCTAAGGCATGTGCACACAAACTTCTTGCCCTTCCAGGACACAGAACCAGAACTTACTTAAAAGGTAAACTCTTTAATCAAAAAGAATAGATAATAAACACAGAGAATTGCTTCTCTGGGAATTAACTTAGGTAGTTACAGGGTAGTGGGGGGTTACATGTGCTCAGCAAAGACAAATCCAAAAACAAACCCAAATCAAAGAAAATACCCTGACCGCATCTAAATAAACATTCCCTGTTCTACCCACACCTGGTCAGTAACAAATTTATCTTGTCTTTTGTAAGGATGTTCCTCAGGCCCCTCTGGCCTCCTCCTGATCCTTCCAGGAGCTCTGCTGCATCCAAACAGGAACAGGGAAGGCTGCTGCTCCAATTCAAAAACCTGTGCTTTGTTCCTATTGGCTGTCCTGGGACTCAATGACCAGAGTGTTAACCCCTTCCTCTCCAAGGGTTATTACACACACCCCAAATCACAGATGGTGCTGGGCAGCCTGGTGTAGGCTAGACCCACACTGGCTGTGATTTCTTCCTGGGACTAGGAAAGAACAGGATTAATACAGTACAATGTACACATACGAAATTCACTATAGGTCACATGATCAACTGGGCTCCACTGTTGGTCTGCACCCTCTCTGTCCAAACTGGTTTATCTGTGGTGTCCCTCTTCCTGGTTGAGGGGTGCACCCAGGCCGCTGTCTGTATAGACTTTTTTTTTCCTTGTCCATCACAGACCTGGCCGACTTGGGCCTTCTTGCCCTCGCCCTCTTTAAACTCAGGGGGCAATGTCTCTTTATATGGCCCTGCTCCTGGCACCAGAAACATCTCTTTTGTTTCCTCCAGGCCACAGGAGTCTCTGGCTCAGTCCCGACCCTGGGAGTTGCCTTGTCTTTCTGGGCCAGGCATTCTCTCCTAAAGTGCCCTCTGGCCCCACAAGTCCAGCAAGTGCCTCCCCACCCTGTTACCTTCACAGGAGTGGTTTTCAGGGGTTCTCTCCACAAGTCTTTGGTCATGTTCACCCCAGCATGACCACTAGGATGGTCCTGGGCTAAGCACAAGAGCTTTCCCCTGTACTTAGTTGGAACTACCAACTGTCTCAGAGGATACCAGTCCTCCTTGTGACCACCTGAGAGAGTCTCTTTGTGAAAAAGTCCTCTTTTCATACCAAACCCAGACCTATTTGAAGAGCTGAGAGGTGATGGGCCAATCCATGCCCGCCTCCAAGCTCCCTTGAGGCTCTCATTTGCCTCCTGCTTGGCTTGAAACTGTTCCCTTGATGCTGGGGACCTCAGTTCCTCCCTGGGTTGTGGACTCAGGCTCAGTCCCAGTCCCTCTGGAAATGATGCAGATGTGGGTGCCTCTCCTGGTTGTGAAACACTCTCTGCTGGTGCATGGGGTTGTGTTGCAGACTCTAGGCCAGCCTTTTGTGAAGGGCTACCTGCTGCTGCAAGTGCAGGTCTGGTGGCACACACCAATGCTGGCTTCCGTGACTCTGAGGGGGTTACAAGCGCTGGGTCTGGTTCTCGCTCCAGCTGGGTATCGAGGACTGCCTCTACTGCTGCTGTTGTAGATGCTGGGTTGGGGTCTGGGTCTGCCACCTCTGTTTGGGTCTCTGGTCCTCTAGCATCTGGGAACACAGACTGGACCCTGGTAGAAGGCTCAGTAACAGGGTTAGATTGGGAGACCTGCTTAGCCCGGCTACAGGTGATGGTGCCCACCCTTTTGGCTAGACTCACATGGTTTGGTAAGTCCTCTCCCACCAGCATGGGAATGGAATAATCATCATAGACTGCAAAAGTCCAAGTCCCTGACCAGCCTTTGTAGTGCACAGGCAGCTGTGCAGTAGGGAGGTCAAAAGAGTTTGCCTTGAAGGGTTGAACAGTTACTTGAGATTTCACATTGATGCTTTTGGCATCCACAAAGGACTTATGAATAGCTGACACCTGTGCTCCAGTGTCTCTCCATGCAACAACCTTCTTCGCACCCACACTCATGATCTCCCTTTGCTCTGGGGGTATCTGTGAGGCATCTGGGCCTGCAGGCACATGGTGTGACCCTGCTGCAAGGAACTGCACTCTGTTTGTGCTCTTGGGGCAGTTTGCCTTCACATGCCCCAGCTCATTACATTTAAAACACCACCCAGCTGGCTGGTCACTAGAGTGAGGCTTGTTGCTGGAGAATGGGGCTGTGGGGTGAGAAGGTGTCTGAGGCTTCCCTTTTGCTGTAGCAGGCTCCTCCCTGCGAGGTCGGCCCTTGGGTTGTCCCTGGTGGTGATATGCTGTCTCTGGACACCCCTCCTGGGACCCCCACAAACTGCTACCTGTTCGGGTCCTCGCTGTCACTTCCACCCATCTGGCTCCAATCTCCCCCGCCTCTGATACAGATTTGGGCTTCCCATCCAGGATATATCTTTGAATTTCTTCAAGAACATCCTCTAGGAACTGTTCCAGTCTTAGTAGGAGAGAGAGCTCCTCCACAGTTTTAGCTTGTGCCCCTGATACCCAGGCATTCCAATTCTTATCGATTTGGTAGGCATGTTGGGTGAATGCCACACCTGGCTTCCACCTTAGGGCTCTGAACTGGTGATGGGCATGTTCAGGAGTGAGCCCCATCCTCATTCTAGCCCTTTGTTTAAAGAGTTCATAATTGCTGATGGTTTCTCTAGGCATTTCAGCTGCCACTTCTGTTATGGGTCCACTGAGCTGTGGCCTCAACTCCACCATGTAGTGGTCTGTGGAGATGCTGTACCCAAGGCAGGCCCTTTCAAAATTTTCTAGGAAGGCCTCTGCATCATCTCCTACCTGGTACACTGGGTATTTCTTGGGTTGGAGAGCATAAGGTGGGGTAGGAATGGCAGTAGAAGAAACTGGTGTAGCTGCAGCACCCAGTTTCTCAGCTTTCTCCAGCTCAAAGCGCCACTGCTTTTCCTTCTCTTCTGCTTCTATGCGCCTCATCTCTAGGAAGAACTCCATCTCGCTCTTAGTTACAGATCTTCCTGTCTTAAAGGCATCCTCTCAGCTTGGCCCTAGTGGTATGGAAGGGACATAGCTGCTCCTATCCACTCCTGCCTCCACAGGCTTATTACACGCTTCCTCATCCCCACTCCACATGTCTGCCTTGGAGTTGGACTTCTAGGACTGATCTGGGGCTGGTGTCTCCATGGCTCCTCTGCCCCACTGCAAACACATTCACTGGGCTTCTTCCCTGCCCTACTCTGGCCTAGCTATCCTGTTGCCATGAAAACTAAAAAAAAAAAAATAAACTGCTTGTTTTGGACTCCCTGGCTTTGCCAGTTAAACTCCTTGCATGCCTTTTCCCCAGGCAGCAAAAGAAAAAAGACAAAGAAAAACCAAAAAGCAAGACAGGAAGGTTGAAGAAAAAAATTCTCCCAAAATGTCCACTACCCCACGGGGGTGGGGGTGGGGACGGGACAAAAAAACAATGTGCCCTTTAAAAAAATCCTGAGGTTTGTGCTTCTGGTTCAAAAATGTCCACACCGCTATGCCAACACGTCAAGGATTTTTCCCCACTCTGGCACTCTGTGTGCAGAAGGTGGGGGCCTGCAACAGGCCTTAAGAGCCACTGGCCTTAAGGCCTCCAATTCCTAGTCTTAGAGTGGTATCGCTGCCACCACCCAAATGCAAAAAAACCTCTTGAGACCCATGAAGGCACACTTGGGAATTCCTCCCTGTGAGGTACTTGCAATTCTGTTTATTCCTCTCTCAGGCATGTGACTGGACCCCAGCTGCAATATGACCTGGAACTGGAACAGGGTTCCCTCTAGTAGCTGCCTGTGCAGTCAAAGGCACGTGCACACAAACCTCTTGCCCTTCCAGGACACAGAACCAGAACTTACTTAAAAGGTAAACTCTTTAATCAAAAAGAACAGATAATAAACACAGAGAGTTGCTTCTCTAGGAATTAATTTAGGTAGTTACAGGATAGTGTGTGTGTGTGTGGGGGGGGGGGTTACATGTGCTCAGCAAAGACAAATCCAAAAACAAACCCAAATCAAAGAAAATACCCTGACCGCATCTAAACAAACATTCCCTGTTCTACCCACGTCTGGTCAGTAACAAACTTAACTTACCTCTGGTAAGGATGTTGCTGGATTCTTCCTCAGGCCCCTCTGGCCTCCTCCTGATCCCTCCAGGAGCTCTGCTGCATCCAAACAGGAACAGGGAAGGCTGTTGCTCCAATTCAAAAACCTATGCTTCATTCCTATTGGCTGTCCTGGGACTCACTGACCAGAGTGTTAACCCCTTCCTCCCCAATGGTTATTACAACTGTGATGGGCCTCACGGAGAGACTAGGAGGGATCAAAGTCCAGCAATGCAAGGAAATGTGGTGCACCTTGGTAATGCTGGCAAATGACCTGAACCTATGCACTGTTGAGGAAAGAAACAGTCCTCCTCCAAAACTTACCTGTCAATCTGAAAAAGGGAAAATTCCTTCCCCATTCTGCATCTGATGATCAGCTAGATCCTGAGCTGGGTAGGAAGAGCCAGCCAGTTGGAGAAAATGCCTTATTAGAGCCCTGGACTCTGCCGAGCATCCCATTCACAGACAAGGAAACCCTTGATGCTTCAGAAGAAGGAGACTGAAGAACCTTCCCAGAATACAGTGGGAGCCAAAATGCCTTCCTGACCACCACTGTTCCCTGTAAGGTGATGATGCAGCTGAGCAAGATAAGGATGCAGATGAGCAAGTTATGGATGCAGCTGAGCAAAATTCTCAACCTATATCAGGCCCCTTACCTGCTGGTTACTGCCCCCCCCCAAGCATATCCATAACTTGCTCAGCTGCATCATCACATTAGAGGGAACACTGCTGTCATTACCATATTATGTCATGGAAAATGGTAATGATAATGAATGCAGCATTAAAATAGTGCAAAGTCTGGTGTGTTTTAAATTATTTTAAAATTAAAAAAAAACAAATGTTTTCTTGTACTGAAAATTCATTTTTTCAGTAAATGAAAGTTTTTAATGACCCTTCATTAATGTTCATGAAACTAAAAAAAGTTAAAAAAACCTAAATTTGCAAATATAAACTTAAAAAGCACCTAAAAAGTTTAAAAAAAAAGTTGACTTGCTGCTTTTTCATTTTTCACAGTAGCCTGTTTTACAATTAAAAAAAAAAGTCCTGTGTTGCTTCTAACCAAATCAAATGTGCCCCTTTATTTGCTTTAATTAATTTGTCCCTGTTAGTAATTTTATTCACAGTATACATTATTTTCCTTCTTTTTTTAGGGTTCGCTATATTTGTTCCCAATTTAGCTAGTAGGGAGCAGGAGTCCAAAAAAAAAAAAAAAAAAATCAATGTGCCCAGCACAGGGTTCAAACCCACAGCCCAGAGATTAAAAGGCATTTTGCTCAGCCAACTGAAGCACACAGATGATTACTACAGAGTGTACTAAGAATAAGGGAAATGATATGTTCCACTCCCCCTTAATCTTTCTGCAGGTTCTTCTGTTCCTCATGCGTACAGCAGACTCTAAGGTTTACAGATTGGAGCCCTGTGCTGGGCGTGGTGTGTGTGTGTGTGTGTGTGTGTGTGTGTGGGTTTTTTTTTTTTTTTTAAACAATAGAATAGAATCATAGGGCTGGAAGGGACCTCATGAGATCATCTAGTACAATCCCCTGGGGTTTGAACCCAGGACATTCTGCATGTAAACCTTCTACTCATAAAAAATAAGAAGCTGGAAAAAAATCACCTATTTTTAGAATGCCTGCGGGATGGAGTACATGAAGGTAAAAAGGAGCACATGTCCTCCTTTTGGCAGATGTCTGGCAAACCTAGTCCTGGGGAAGCTGCATGCTCCCCCTGAGCACTTTCCCAGCGGGCATGTGTGTGGGAGGGACTTCCCCAAGTTACACAGCTGGGTGCTTTCTTTGCACATCCTTCAGCCGGCTTCCCCAAGACCCCCAGCACCCCTTCCCCCAGCTCCCTCAGGCCAGTCCCCCGGCTGCCAGAGTTGCTCCCAGGTGGAGCATACCCCTCGCTGTCAGCATTCTTCTGGGTACAGGAAGCTGTGCCGAGAAGTTTAAAATCTCCCAACCTGAGCATGTTCAGGGGAGATTTTAAACTCCCCAGAAGAACTCCCTGCCAGCTGGAAGAATGTGTGCTCGGGGCCGGCAAGGAGCCGCAGCTGCAGGCCCTGCGCAGCTAGCAGTGAGTCGTGCGCAGGGGGGTCAGGGCTCCTGTGCCCATGCACACATGCACAGCCTAGAGGGAACATTGATTAGAAAAATAAAACTTAACTATGAGTCCCCTTCCTCCAGCCCAAGGACATAGCCAGCTCTTGTTTTCTGGCCAGGCCTGTAAGTCCGCAAGGTTGCTCCAACTATGGGCAGCTTCTGGTCATGAGACCAGGAGTGCCCGAGACACTCCAGTTGCTAGCTCTAGGAGGAGATTGGAGGGACAGAGGTGGGGAGATGAGGGTCACCCACTGCAGTGCCTGTCAGCATCCTAAACTTTGAAGTTTGGGATGCTGCCAGGCACTGCAGTGGGCAAACTCCATCTCCAAGTGTGAGAGCTTCCAGCCCACCAGTGTCCATCCATGATTATTCCTTTGCCACCAACATTGCATGCAACTTGGTCATAAAAGTGTGTTCATAAACCTGTCTAGATCCAGAACTGGATTATCATGCTGGCTTTAGGGGCTTAAGCCCCAAGCCCTGACCAAAAAGTGGCTTAAGCCCCTTGAATCCCAACAATCCAACACCTGGCCAGCTCAGCACTGGCAGGGCAAGAGTGCTAAGAATGATCCTACCTTTCTGATGCTGTGGGGTGGATACAGGACCCTGGAGCCAGAGACCGAGCTCTGTGATCTGCTCTGCCTTACCCCCTAGGCTGGCTGACCCATCCGTGTTTGCTCAGCCCAGAAGGGTGGGACCGAATGGCTCACAGCCATGGGGGGTGGCACTGGAGATCCCTGCAGCACACACCATCCAGATCCCTGCCACTCTGGGCAGACTGGCTAAAGCAGGCTGAGGTGGGAGTGCCTTTTGGCCCAAGGGACCCTTCCAGTGATGGGGGGGCAGGAAATGGTCTGTGCAGTAAAGGGGTGCAGGCAGGCAGGAACCTTCCAATCAGGAGGGCCAAGGCAGGAAGGGGGACTCTGGGCCAGTTATTCCAGTAAAAAAACAACAAGCAGTTGTGTGGCACTTTAAGACTAACAGA
>ML682100.1:2333119-2354280 GCA_007922195.1 Podocnemis expansa
TCTGTTAGTCTTAAAGTGCCACACAACTGCTTGTTGTTTTTTTACTGGACTAGACTAACACGGCTATTCCTTTGGAAACAGTTATTCCAGCCCTGTTCAGCTCACTCATAAGCTAATCAATATTCTTTCCCTTTTAAGTGCCTTTTGGAGGCTTCTTCAGAACATCTCCCCTACAATACCTAGAAACCTGCTTTTATTTTCCAGCCTGAGTTTGTTTGTGGCCAGTTTGTTCTTCTTCCTCTGTTAACATGCAGCTTTACCAGCCTAATGAACTCATAAGGAGCAATGCCTCCCCATTGCAGCCTTCATTTTGATAGACTAAAGAAGCAAAATTCCCCCAACTGCCTCTTGTGAGAAGTACAGATAGACTACAGTGATTCAGTTTTACTCTGCTCAGCTCAGTTTGTTTCTCCATCTAGTGAATGTTGCACGGAAAGCAACAGAAAACTGGAGAACTGAGAATTTTTCCATTACCTTTGCTCCATTTTTCCTACTGAGTTCAATTTACTGTGTGAACCCCCACTCCTGAGTCAGTGCATAGCCAGTCTCCTGGGTGTAATAGGTCCCTCACCAAGTGAAAGAGTGCTCTCATTACCTACTGGTAGGATAGACCCCCCAGCAGACACCCCAGTCTCAGATGCAACCCTGGAAACTGCTATCTTGCAGGGTTCAGTGCTTCGCATTGCACCATGAAAACGTGTTTACACTTGTCCATCAGTTCATCAAAGTAATTGATATGCACCAGCTCAGTCACTCCAAGTGAAGTTTCTCCACACACCCAGTCCACCTGCACCACTTTAGATAAAAGAAATAATTTTACTGAGTACAATACATTCAAAATGATTCCAGGTCAAAATAATGTTAATCCAAAAAAAATTGACTCAAGAAGTTAGCAACAATCAAATAAAGTAGCAGCATTGTAGAAAAGGACCTGGGGGTCATGGTGGATGGGAAGCTGAATATGAGTCAGCAGTGTGCTTGTGCTGCCAAAAAGGCCAATGGCATACTGAGCTGCGTCAGAAGAAGCATTGCCAGCAGATGGAGGGATGTGATCATTCCCCTCTGTTTGGCACTGGTGCGGCCACATCTAGAATACTGTGTTCAGTTTTGGGCTCCCCACTACAAAAAGAATGTGGACAAATTAGAAAGAGTCCAGCGGAGGGCAACAAAAATGATCAAGGGCTGGAGCACAAGCCCTGTGAAGAAAGACCGAAGGAACTACGCTTATTTAGCCTGCAGAAGAGAAGACTGAGGGGGGATTTGATAGCAACCTTCAACTACCTGAAGGGATGCTCCAAGGAGGATGGAGCTCAGGTATTCTCAATAGAAACAGAGGACAGAACAAGGAGGAAAGGTTTCAAGTTGAAGCTGGGGAGGTTGAGGTTGGATATTAGGAAAAACTTTCTTACTAGGCGAGTGGTATAGCATTGGAATGGGCTACCTAGGGAGGTGGTGGAACCTCCATCTTTAGAGATGTTTAAGGCCTGGCTGGACAAAACTCTGGCTGGGATAATTTAGTGGGAGATGTCCTGCTTTTTTGGCAAGGGGTTGGACTAGATGATCTCATGAGGTCAGGACCCCATTCCTCTATGAAAAGAAGACCCTCACTCTAAGCTAAGATCACGATTCAAGTCCATGTTTCAGCTCACCACACACATTGGCTGAGACATGTTTTGCAGCCAGACTCTTGCTCCCTCTGGCTAGGTGCCAGTCCCTGATGTTGCTTGGGAGCCGGATTCTAGGAGAGAGCCTAGGATAGTGTGGCCTCTTTGTCTTTACCAGTTTCTTCAACACACCCTGGGTCAGGTGATAGCCCAAGTCCAGCAATGTGCATGATTCCTTCTACTTGAGCCAAAGTGCTCACATGTGCTTAGGCCAGTCCACAGTTCCTGTATGCACTTCCAAATGTGTACTGAGCAGCAGTGGTGTGGTGAGGGTGGGCAGCAGATGAGGCATGGCCGCTTCACACCAGGCTGCAGGTTGTTGCCAGGCCCTTCATGAGGGGCAGGAGGAGATGCCCCTACTGAGCCCCTGGGAGGGGGAGGCTGCCCCCCTCAGAACCAGCAGGTGGGTAAGTGCTGGGAGATGCCATGCCAGTCAAGCTGGTCTGCTTCTTCAAGGGGGGGAGTGGAGGGGGACATAGAAGGCTCTGATAGACGTCTCTTAGTGCTTCCTCACCCACTCCCCATGTGTGCTGAAGGGTCATTCTGGCCTCCCTCTTTGCCTGGGTTGAGGCCGCCTTGTGCCAGCCAGGGCCAGGCTTGAGCTACAAGGGTAAGTGCTGGGGGTCTGGGTGAGTCCTTTGTGGAACAGGATAGCCTGATCCTTTATGATCTGGAGTTTGGATTAGGCTTGCCAACTGGTCTTGCCAGGGAATTTGTCTAAGGAATTTGGCTTCTTGCCCAAATCTGGCCACAGAAAGATACCTAAACCAGGAACCCTCAGGGATGTCCAGTAGGAAAGGTTACATAGGCTATATCTACACTGGGAATTTAGTTCAAATTAAGGAGAGTTAATTCAAACTAAATTAGTACCCATCCACACAGGCTTTCATCAGTTTGAACTAAGGAATTCCTTAGTTCGATCTAAGGAAAGCTTAGTTTGAACTAGTAAAACCTGCCCTTTTGTTTAAACTAACGGTTAGTTCGAATTAACCAAATGGAGCTGTGTTAGTTCGAACTAACAGTTAGTTCGAACTAACATGGTTCAAACTTCTTCCCCCCAGGGTGCATGGCACCAGAAAGGAAGTGCCTGCCCTGGCCACTACCTACCCCCCGCCCTCCACCCCAGCACACCCTGCCTGGACAGCATGGTGGCAACAGGCTGTGCAGCTTGGCAGAGGTCTTCACTGTGAGCCAGGGATGACAGAGGGCTTCTGTGTGCAGCCATGAGGAGGTCCTCTGCCTCCTCACCATCTGGGCTGAAGAGGAGATCCTCTCTTGGTTGCAGGGCAGCCACCACAACCAGGAGATATATGATGAGATGTCCCAGGCTCTGGCTGCTAAGGGCCACAAGCAGACAAATGAGTAGGTGTGGATCAAAATCAAGGCCCTGTGTCAAGGCTACACTTGTGCCACCAGCGGCCCCTACTTCAAGGATCTGGACAGCTTCTTGGGGACGGAACCCACCGGCCTCCCAGCTGGGAGTGTAGATTTGGTGGAGCCCCTCTTTGTGGCCAGCACCCAGGAGGGGGACTCCATGGATGAAGATGTCCTCCTGGAATTGGGTGATGCCAGTTGCTTGGAGGGCACCCCACCAGCACCTGCCCTAGCAGCCAGCCTGGAACTCTTCTCCACCCTCTTGGAGGGACCAGCCACTCAAAGAGGAGCAGCAGAAGGAGGAGAAGGAGGAGCCCTGTCCCACAGAGGAGAATGCTAGACAGGGGACATTGAGCTGGACCTTGGAAGCATAAGTTGGTGAGTGGTCCCTGGGCCTGCCTGTTGCACAGGCAGGGCATGGGGACATGGCCTGGGTCCCAGGGACAGAGGAGGGCACGGAGGCACTCCCACAGGGCTCAGGGCCTGGGGATCATGTGTTGCGGGGGGGGTAGCTAAATGCAGGCAGGGAGGGGAGCCTGTTGGCAGAAAGGGTGGGGGGAACCAGAGGTGGCAACATAGAGGGCAGACAGCATGCAGCCCACACCACTGGCACATGGCCTCAGAAGACACCGCAGGCACAGGGCAGGGCTGACTGCTGCTTGCCACTGTGGAATCACACCCAACCCAGACAGCACGGCACGACCGCATGTACCTTGGGGGCCCTGTCGCACAAGGCATGGACTGGGAGGCAGGGGGACAGTTAGGGCACAGCTGCTGGCTGCTGTCAGCTAGCTGATGGGACTAATGCTGTTCTCCGCTTCCCTCCAGCAGCTTGTGCAGCCACCTGATGTGCCACTCCTGGGACCCTGCCACCCACCAACAGGCAGAGGACGAGGGCCCCCAGACGAGGGATGAGCTCCTTCAGGACCTCATCCACCTGGGCCAGATGGCCAAAGAGAGCATGGAAGCCTTGTGTGAGCAGGTGGATGCAAAACCGTAACTATGGCGGGGCCAACAGGGCTTTGCCCCGGACACACTGGAGCAGCTCAATAGAGCTGCTCTTTTCAAAGGCACGTTTCCTGGCACTGGCGCGAAGCACCACTAATTGCAAGGGGTGCATTCTGATTGGAACGCACCTCAGGCAGCAAAACAGAGCATTGTGGCTCTGTGTGGGTGCCCACCAGATGGCTGCTCTAGCCCTGCTCCAGCAGTCCGTCGACCTTGATGAGCATTGGACTGTGTCCCTGGAGTGTCAGAAGCACGTTTATTTTTACTGACTGGAAGACTGGTTTAAGTACCACCTGTCAGCGGTTTGGGGGTTTGGCCCCTGGTTTTGTAGCTTGCCCTGATTTTGGCACATTCAGAAGGTTATCCCAGGAGGCCCGGGTCACACTTTTATAGTCTTGACAGGATCCACAGAACCAGAACATTTGAGTTTTGTGGGCAGGACCCCATGCTATTCCTCAGTTTAAATATTTGATACTGAGACAGTCAAAGATTAAACTGGTTGTAATGAATGAGCAGTGATCATATAAAGATATGAGTGTAAGGGAGCTCAAACAGTTATGCAAGGCATGAGAAATAATCATTAAGGGCAATACCTCAAAGCAGAAGTTGAGAGACCTGCTTATGGATAATGATCAGAAAACAGGAGCTCTGCCTGATCCTGATTCAGGGGTGGCTGGTGCAAAAGAGACTGAGCAGCCAGACCAAGGCAAGGACTAGCATCTTCAGACGAAGAGAGGTCTGATGGATCTTTGCTTGTTGGAACAACGAAAATTGCAGGAGATGAAAGAAGCAGCTGAGGAAAAAGCTCCTGGAGGGTGAATGAAAGAGAAAATGAAGGAGATACAGTTGAAAGAAGCAGCTGAGGAAAGGCAGCTGCAGCCAAAGGAAGCAGCAGAGGAGAGTCTCATCAAAGGCAATTAGAGCTGATCAGGATCCAGATACAGATCCAGGACAAGAAGAAGGATCTGCCTTCAACTGAAAGTTCCTCAACATCCTCCATGAAGGAGTAGGAAAGGATCTGTCCCCCTTTCAAAGATAATGAGGATCTTGAAGGATTTTTATACATGTTTGAAAGACTACATGAGGTCCAGAAAATCCCTGATGAGAAGACGATGTCTGTGTTCTGCACCAGACTATCTGGGAGGGCCAGAGAGGTATTTAATGATATGGAAATGGTGGGTTACTTACCAGTAACCGTCCTTCTTCGAGATGGGCTACTTGGATTCATTCAGTAATAGGTGTCTCCATGCTGGAGTGCTGGATTGGTTGAAAAAACTTTTGTCCCAGCCTGTCATGAGAGGGCAGGCGGCCACCGCCCCCCACGCCACCCAGTGGCTATATATATGGCTGCCTCTCGACCCCTCCCCAGTTCCTAGGAGTCTCCAACTCCAGATGTGGGGATGGAGGGGAGAGACCTGAATGGATCCGAGCCGCCCATCTCAAAGAAGGAGGGTTACTGGTAAGTTACCCACCATTCTTCTTCGAGCGCTGCTCAGATGCATTCAGTGATAGGTGACTACAAGCTGTGCTGATGGATGGCGGGTGGAGTTGGCTCTTCCGCCTTCAGCACAGCATAACCCCAGATGGGTGTAGGCCCAGTGAGCAAGGTCCTTACAGCGACTAAGAGACCAACTAGGGGTCTTGACCTGGCAATGGAAGCCTTCAATTGTAGGGCCAATCCCGAGCAGGGGGTAGGTCCAATCCACCCAAGCCAATTAGCATGCGTGGGCTGGACAGACTAAATCACCTTACACCAGAAAATGATCAGCGCAACACGACTAACGTGGAGGAAGTCGCTTTTGATTGCTCTACCTGAGGGTATAGCTTGAGGTATGAAGGCTGGAGGGTTCATCTTCTGGCCACAGAACACTTCAGCGTAAACCTTCTGAAGAAATCTGGGAGCCTTAGGGATACAGGGCTGGTCATGACGGTCACTGCCACGCAGAGAGCAATAGAAGGGGATAAAACATCATCTCTCCAACCAGCCACGTAAAGACCCATAAGCCACACGTCCAAAGGGGTGTGTGAATTTGGTATACTGTTCAACCCGCAAGGGAAAAAAGGGGCTAGCAAAATTAGGTGAGAAAAATCTAAAAGAAGAAACGTCAAGCTGATTAAGGGGAAAGGAAAAATGCTAAAGGTGGTGCAATCGGCGCCACATAGCTTATCAGCCATGTAATCTCTGGGCTGGCCAGGAAGGATGCGACACCAGACCTCCAGCGACATTACAGTGCTTTGACCCACGAGACTTCTTACGTTTTCGGAATAAATATTCCAGACCCACGAGTCGCTTGCAAGCTAGTATGGTGGGCCTTAGGGGAGTACTGTTGGCCTTGGTATTCTTATGAAGACCCAACGAGGCGAACCTTCCTGTTGTTCCATCATATTCCACTCTAGGATTCCACTACCTGGAAGACTACGTGGAGAACGGAGGGAGCAAGGAAAGCAGAATTTGCAATGCCTCTGACTAGACACCTAGTTGTGATGACCCAGAGGCCTATGGGATTAGAATTTACATTGATTTATATGGCCCTGCATGTTTGACGGCACTGGCAGGTGTGATACCAGCCCGTAGCTACGACGCACCTATGTGTGAGTTGGGGGTTGACGAACTCATAAGAGAGAAACTAACTCTTCCAAGTGATAAAGCTTAACAGAGGAGGCAGTGGTCTCCTCCAAAGACTATCTGGCGAGGATATGATGCTCACAAGATACAGTCGGTGATTCCACAGGTGTACGTTGGATATTTGGAGAATCCAACAAGGGTGACTTATCTCTGTTATCCGGTCTTAACTAGGATAGGATTCCACCATGGGAAAACAACTATTTCCTGATTTTCTGTGCAAGTTGGAAATAGCAATTTGGTTGATTTAAGCTTCGTCAAGTAAGCAGAAGGAGAAAAGCCCTTAGCAGTCTCCTATGGCAGGAGTATCATGCAAATACCACCAAATGGTTTTTGGACCTGGGGGGTCCTACAGAGGAAGACAAATTCTTCCCCACCAGGCACCCGGGCGACAGTGCTCTGGGCTAGGCCTGGATGACTATGGATCTCTGGTTATCCCAGGGAATGAACCATTTAGGATATAGCCCGGTTGGGTGACAGCTATGTGTGGAGCCCAATGGTGCACAGCAAGTCTGTCAGCAAGCTATTGCAGTGGGATTGGCTAAGGGTTAATTGGGAGGCATAGGGCGAGTTTCCCCCCACTTCTATCTGAAAGGCTGGGGGGGAGGTAGTATTGCCTCTTCTCCTGTGAATCCCACTGATGTGGTTGATTCTAGGTCAAGTATACAGAGCTGCCGCTTCAGGAGTGGGAAGAGGAGAGGGGTGGAGATGTACCACCACCTTCCTGGGAGAGTGGAGCCTAAATAGGGATTCCCGATCAAAGATATTCTGGATAGATGTAAAGCAGTACCGGAGAAGCAGGATGAATTCTTGTCCACTACTGGTTGTTTTCTCTATAGGGAGAGAAGGGGAAAACCGAGGAGCAAGGTAGAGATTCATGAACACGGCCCTGCCTTAGCATCCACCCAGGGCATAGAACAGCAGGTGGTAAACATTACCAAGCATCATACTCCTGTCTAACGGGTGGGGTAATTAAATAAGATTTATAGCACTGGAGAGGTCGCTAAGGACCTACTGGGACCGACTTAGGCGTGCGCACCTACTGGCTTTTGTAAGGATGGGGAGGTGCCTCGTGGATCCCTTTCAAGTTCGGGGTATGGAAGCAGGTCCTACCTGTTGTGGGGCAGGTGGCGGGCTGGCAAAGGATTTCCCAGTCATTTGGTTGGGCACATGCATCCCCACATACTGGAGGTGTCTGTAGCTTTGACAAGAGCTAGCGGATGATGCGCCCTTCAGCTTTAGTGAAGATCTCCCTAACACCTTTAAGAGTGGAAGGGATCTCTGGTCAAAGCAATACCTGGGGGGGGGGGTGCGGGGCTTTTCTTCCCCTTCTTGTATACTTTACCCATTTCTTTCCTCCTATGACAGCCCTAAGGGCAGCAACGAATTGAGGATTGTCTGTGGGAATGAAGTCACAGTCTCGGGTTGGGCCATTGATAACTGAGACGGGCTTTGGTTACAGGGTCAGTGCCCTCCATAAAATCAGAGGAGCAAGGTTAAGGATTGGCTCCCCCCATCCATGCTATAGAAGTGTGTGTGTGTGGGGGGGGGGGGGTACCACAGCCCTAAGAAATTTCCCTTTCTCTAGCTAAAGGCAGGAAAGGGAAGAAGTATTGCCTACCTTCTCTGGAGGTGGGCTGGAGCCGGGGGTATATACCAGTCTGTTGGGAACCCATGGTAAGGCAGTCACAGATTAATTAGAATAGGCTCCCCTTCCCTGCGGAGAAAGGGAAGGAGGAAGGGCCTTCTGAGCGGGCCCCAAAATGCTCTCTGAAAGGGTGATGGGGAGGGACTAAGTCCTTACCTGGGGCTCTTTGGGGAAGGGCGTGGGCGGGGTGGTCTTGAGCCCATAGGCCTTGTGTGGCTGGGGGGTGTGGAAGGGGCCCTGATGGGAGGAGGCTGAGGTATTTTACCTCTCCCCTAGGGTCACATGTGGTACCAACTACCACCAGGGTCTTGGGCAGAAACAAGGCATCACCGCCGAAGGGCAGCTCGAGTGCCACCTGTTGTGAAGCAGGGGGCACCCGGGCTTCCCTGAGCCAGGCTGCTTGATGGATGGTTATGGCTGAGACCATGGTCCGGGCTGCCGTATCTACCACATCTTGGGTTGACAGGAGGAGGTCTTGGGAGATTATTTTTCCCTCCTCCAAGAATGCATCATATTCTTCCTTGGCCTTTGGTGGGAGCAGATGTCTGAACTTTGCGAAAGATTCCCACACATCCAGCATGTATCTACTGGTCAGGGCCTGGTTGTTTGCAACTCGTAATTGGAAGGCCGAGGAGGAGTAGACCTTATGCCCTAGAAGTTCTAACTCTCTTGCCTCCCTCAATGTTGGGAAGGGGTTGCTGGGAGGTTCACCCGGGCCTAGCGCCATTTGTACCACATCCCAGGGTGTGATTGGGTGGTTTATGAGGGAGGAGAACTCTGATCCCGGGACCCTATACTTGAGACCAGCTGTGTCTGACACCTGGGAGATGGAACCTGGATTCTGCCATCGAGAGGACGTGAGGTCCCAAACACTGGGGTGAAGGGGACCTGTAACCGGCTCTGCTGAGGAAAACACCAGCCCAAATAGGGTATCCGAGGGGGGCTCGGAAGATTGTACCTTCATCTCTAGATGGGTTGAAGTGTGGTGTAAGAGGTCAAAGTGCGCCGATAGATCGCCTGTATATGAGCCTGTTACTGGGAACAGAGTGGTACCCGGTGCCCACGGCGGGGCTGATGGTGATGACATCTTGTGTGGAGACCATTCATGAGGGCAGAAGCAGAATGGTGGTGGTGCCAAAACACGGTGCTGAGGCTGCTTGGAGCCCCTTGATGGACCTTCCTCGGGACTTGAGCAAGCAGACGCATCGCTTGATCCCTGAGGTGGTACTGGAGACAGCAAAGTTATATGTTGCCATGGGGATGGCTCTACAGTACCTGGGCCTGAAGGAGTAATGGGCAGTGGGGCTTGGGTGCCCGGCGTTAGAGGTGGGGAGGGAGAGCGGTGCCGCTCATGATGCATCCAGGCCTTTGATATGAAGGCTGGCTTGCCCCTCCTAACCGGTACCAGGGAAGGAAGTGAGGGCAGAAAAAGGAGTGCCTGTGCGGCCTCCACCACCTCCGGGATCGTTGGGATCAGGAGTGACCCCAAATGAACCCGTGGTGAGCCCCTACCAGGAGAGATGTGGCTGCCTGTGTGAAGTAGCACTGGGGAAGAGGGTGAAAATTGACTTTGTGGTGCTGAGGGTGGCTGGTGCCAAGGCAGACCTGGCACTGTCGGTACACGGCTGTGGTGAGCTTGCAGTGCCGACAGTGACCTCAAGTGGTGCAGGGGTGAGCCCGGTGCCAGTGGACTGTGTCAACGCCGAGGTACCGAAGTTGGTACCAAGCTCGTCCTCCTGCGACCACTGTCACCACGGTGCCGGATGGGTTCTGGTGCCGAGCTGGCTCGTGGTGCCAGCTGGGCTCCCAAAGCCTCGGGTGAGGAGTGCCGAGCCTGTTCAGAGGCTAGGGCACGGCACCTTTGCTTCCTATCCTTGATTGTCCTGGGTTTAAAGGACAGGCATATGGAGCAGGCGGTGACCAAGTGGTCTTTGCCTAGGCACTGGAGGCACTTCCCGTGGGGGTCGTCCCGGGGAAAGGCCTTGCGACACTCAGTGCAAGGTTTAAACCCTGGCATGGCGAGAGGTGGATCTCGATATTCTGGCCCAAAAGCTGGAGTCATCTTTGGTGGAACTATGTCCACAAAAAGGTGCTCCCAGTTGGGTGTGAAGCTCATACACTCGTGGACAGGCTGCTTGCTTTCACAAGGAGCAGACATTCCAGATCCAATGCAGAAGGCAGAAGAAATGAACGTGGGGAGGGGTCGGGAGGTGGCCATATATATAGCCAATGGGTGGCATGGGGGGTGGTGGCCACCTGCCCTCTCCTGACAGGCTAGATCAAAAGTTTTTCAGACCAATCCTGTGCTCCGGCACGGCGACACCTATTACTGAATGTATCTGAGCAGCGCTCAAAAGAAGAATAAATGATTCATTAGACTGTATAAAGTTTAAAGAAACTGTATTGCATAGGTTTAAAATTACTCCTGAATCTTACCAGTTAAAATTTAGAAATTATAAGCAACCTGATAATGTTACCTTTATTAAGATGGCTCAGAAGCTACTGGGGTATTTGAAAAAATGGATTATGGGGGCGGGAGCTCATGGTAGTTATGACAAGGTGGTTGATCTGTTTGCCAGGGAGCAGGTCCTGAAAATAGCCCCCCACTGTATAAAGTCAGCTGTGCTTGATAAAAAGTCCAGCACCATTTTGGAGGCGGCTGAAATTGTTGGATGATTTCATTCAGAACAGGAACCAAGACAGGTATAAGTCCCCAGTGAAAAACAGCCCTCACCCCTCACAGGCTAGGAGGGAGGATGGGCCTAAGAATAGGATTAGCCCCAAACTGGCTAATAAGACTTATATAACCCCAGAGTCTAAGACCTCTTACCCAGGGGAAACCCAGCTACGTGCTATCTGTGTGGAAGTGTGGGCCATATAAGCTGAATTGTCCCAATCAGAATAAGGGAACCCCTCAGTTTGCTGTCCTTTCCAATGCCGTCTCTCTAGAGATATAGGGACTGACCAGATGCTGGTGGATGATGCCATTGTGGGGTTGGACACAAATACTGCAGCGGTGAATCCTGCCACATTAATAATTCCAGGTGCATGGGGGAGAGGGTTACCTCACCAACTATGTGAGGACCGAGATATGGAGGGGAAATGAAGAATTCATAAAGAGTGCCAGAGTAAATGGGATTCAATCAATCAAATCATAGGGCTGGAAGGGACCTCACGAGATCATCAAGTCCAACCCCCTGGGAATTGAACCCAGGACCTTCTGCATGTTAAGCAGAGGGGCTTGTATGTAGTGGATGGAGGGATACAGCCTTAGAGATTACCCTAGTGAAAAGGGAATTAGTTTGGGAGGAACATTATTTGCCAGACTGAAGTGTGGACTTGGTAGTGCTGTCAGAAAATAGGGTAAAGGTGCCCTTTGCTAAGATCTATTTGGAATGGGGAGGCTTTAAGGGAGACATGATAGTCGGAGTCTGAGAACTCCTCCCAGCAGATGTGTTAATAGGGAATGATATTGTGGTTATTGATAGTAGTGTAAATGCTGTAACCCAATCACAAGGAAGGTATGGTCAGGACACAGATGGCCTGCTCAGTGGCCAGGTGAGAAGCAGGGAAGAGAAAGAGAACTCCCCTCAGACATTGCCTGCTGAAGTTTGGTTGGACAGGCCTGAGGTGGCTCTGGGTTTAGGTGAAATCCAGAGAGAGTTTGTCAGGGCCCAGAGGAGGATGTTTATTATAGGGGGCCAGAACAGCTGCCCAAGGTTTAGCCCCAGCAGAGGAGGGGGCAGGGAGGTTCTTCATGGAGAAGGGGCTGCTGTACAGACAGCCCTTAAAGGGAAGAACCAGCTGTGCAATGAGAACTGCAAGCAGCTTGTGGTTCCAGAGAGATACAGAAGTGAATTGTTGAAACTGGCTTATGCTGGTCCCTTTGCAGGACATCTGGGCATAGAAAAGACTTATGAGAGGCTGAAGCAAAACTTCTTTTGACCTTACACGTATAACTCAGTGAAAGGTTATTGTAGGAGCTGCGATTTATGTCAAAAGTGCAAGAGTTTGAAGTGTCCCAAGAAGGCACCCCTGCAACCTCTGCCCATCATTGGGAAGGCATTTGCCAAGGCATCAGTGGACATTGTGGGGTAATTCCCTAAGCATTCCAGGAATGGGAAGAAATATATTCTGGTACTGGTGGATTTTGCCACCAGGTACCAGGAGGCAGTGGCCTTATCTAATGTGGAGGCTGAGTCAGTGGCTACAGCCCTGGTTACCATATTTAGCAAAGTGGGTTTTCCCAAGGAAATCTTGTCAGACCGGGGTGCTAATTTTATGTCCACTGTATTTAAACACCTCTAGGAAACGTATGGGGTGAGGCATCTGAACGCTGCCCCATATCATCCCAAAACCTGTGATTTGGTAGAGAGATTTAATGGGGCTGAGGATGTATGTGGACAGACACCAGAATGACTGGCTTATCTTGTTGCCTTTTTTGCTATATGCATCCAGGAGCATACCCCACAAGTCTACAGGGTTTGCTCCCTTTGAGCTGCTCTATGGGAGGCAGGTGAGGGGACCCCTGGAACTAATTTATGATTTGTGGGAAGGTAATATAGAGATAACAGAGCAGCCAGTGGGGAAATACATATCACTGTTTAAAAAAAGATTGTAGAACATGATGGAATCGGTTCAGCAAAACCTTAAGAGAAGCCAGGAAGCTCAAAAGGCCTGGAGATATGGTGCTGATGCTGGACCATGTGAGATGGAATAAGATGCATCTTATGGAACCAAACTTATTAGGTAGCGGAGAGAGTTAATGAAGTCAGCTATAATGTGAAAAGGCCCCCTGGAAGGGGGGGATTTCCAGATGGTGCACATAAATAGACTGAAGGCCTACCAAGAGTGAGAGGAGGTCATGAATATGATTTGCTGTGCTGAAGAAGAGGGTTGATCTATGCCTTTGGTAGACATGATTGCACAGAGTAGAGTGGAGTCCCAGCTAGAGGCCATTGAGATGGGGGATGTTTGACTCCCAACCAGGAAAATGAAATGCTAGGTTTACTGAGATATCACCTACAGACATTCTCCTTCCAGCCAGGACTGACTAACATTCTGACTCACTCCATTGAAACCTTAGGTCCTTGCCCTGCGCCCAGCAGGGCATACAGGGCAAAGGAAGAGATGCAGAAGCAAATACAAGAGGAGGTGGAAACCATGCTAGCCATGCAAGTGATTACTAGATGTAAAAGCCTTTGGGCATCCTCTATTGTTACTGTGCCCCCAAAAGAATAAAACCATGAGGTTTTGCATGGATTATAGGAAGCTGAATGCCATCACACAATCTGATCCATATCCTATACCCAGGGTAGATGATCTGCTGGACGCCCTGGGAGGGGGGCAAAATTCATAAGCACAATGGATCTGACATGAGGGTACTGGCAGATCCTCTTGGATGCAGATGCCCAAGAAAAATCTGCTTTCATAGTGGAATCTAGCCTGTACAAATTTAATATCCTGCCGTTTGGGCTGAGGAATTCAGGAGCCACATTTATGAGACTTATAAATGAAGTCTTAAGGGGCTTAGAATCTTTTGCCAAGGCTTATATAAATGATCTGGCCATCTTCAGTGGCTCTTAGCAGGATGATATAAACCATGTGGGAGTGTTGTTGGACAGACTTAAGGAGGCTAATCCAACTGTCAAGATTTCCAAATGCAAGATGGGGGCCCCTGAGGTGTCCTATTTGGGACACAAAGGGGACAATGGAGTAATTCACCCTGAGCCTTCAATGAAAGAAACCATAAAACCCTAGCCTGCTCCGAGAAAGAGGAAGCAGGTCCAATTGTTTATTGGTCTGGCCAACTACTACAGGAGGTTTATAAAAGGATTTAGTGATATTGTTGCTCCAATAACTGACCTTACAAAAAAAGGAAAGCTGGACAAAGTAATATGGATGGAGGCCTGTAAAAAGGGTTTCCAGAGCATCAAAAAGACCCTGTTTAAAGATCCTATTCTGGCCAGCCCTGACTTTGACAAACCATTTCAGCAATGCACAGATGCTTCCAACATTGGGCTGGGGGCAGTCCAAATGAAAGAAATGGAGGGGGAAAAAAAGCAAGGAATCTTGTGGCACTTAAAGACTAACAGATTGATTTATCGCATGACCTCTTGTGAGAGAAAATCCCACTTTGTGGAGGATAGGTGAAGGCATCCCATTGTGTATCTATGCAAAAAATTGACTCCTGCTGAGCAAAATTATGCTACCATTGACAAGGAGTGTTTTACCATTGTTTGGAGAGTTAAACAGCTCAGATCATATTTGTACAACAGGAGGTTCATGGTATTAAGTGACCGTGCCCCTTTGATATGGCTGAATAAAGCAAAGGGAACCAATTCTATCCTTCTCCGGTAGAGTCTGGCCCTGCAAGAGCATGAGATGGATATTGTCCGTATTAAAAGGAAAGAAAACCTAGTTGCAGATGTATTGCCTAGGATGGGAAATGTGCCATGTGCCTGATATTTTGTAGAAAACTTTGAGCCATCCTGTAAGATATAGTGCTTAAACCTTTGTGAACTTTTTTGTGATGCATTCAGCAGTGTCTAGGTGACACCCCTTTCTGCATCAATTTTGCATGGAGGTGTAACACTGTCTGGCTTTAGAGACTCATTCATTATTGTTTTTCATATTAATATTTCATATTTGCAATAATCCATATGTGATATGCCATGTTTTGTACTAATAGGTTCAATGGGGGAAGGAGACCAAAGCCCACAGGTAAGTGACAATGTGGGTGATCTGGGGCAAGGGATGGAACTTGGGGGGTGCTGGGACAGTAGCACCAGGAGTAAAAGAGAAGGTAGATGGAACATGGGGGAGGGTCAAATAACTGTCTTAAATGTTCCACTGAAGCCCCAATGCATGAGGAGAGTGGGGGAGGAGAACTCCAAGAAAAAATGCAAGGAGGTATATGTAATAGAATTGAAAATCAAAATGACAAAGTAGGGCAATTGGCCGGGTATCTTAGGTGCCTATACACTAATGCGAGTAGCCTGGGAAATAAGCAGGAAGAATTGGTAATACTAGTGCAGACAAGGAACTATGATATCATAAGAATAACGGAGATGTGGTGGGATAGTCTGCACGACTGGAGCTCTGCCATGGATGGGTATAAACTGTTCAGGAAGGACAGGCAGGGAAGAAGAGGGGGAGGAGTAGCATTATATGTAAAAGAGCTCTATGACTGCTCAGAGCTCCATTATGGAAGTGGAAGCGTCCCAGTAGAAAGTCTGTGGGTTACATTGAGAGGCAAAACCAACAAGGGGGATGTTGTGGTGGGTGTCTGCTATAGACCACCAGACCAGAAGCAGGAGGTGGATGAGGTGTTCTATGGACAACTAGCGGAAGCTTCTAGATCACAAGCCCTGGTGCTGATGGGGGACTTCAATTACCCTGACATCTGTTGGGAAGCCAATACAGCAGTGCATGGGCAATCCAGAAAGTTTTTAGAGAGTGTTGGGGACAACTTTCTGGTACAAATGCTGGAGGAACCAACTAGGGGCCTTACACCAATTGACCTGCTGCTCACAAACAGGGAAGAATTGATCAGGGAGGTAGAGGTAAATGGCAAACTACGCAATAGTGACCATGACATGGTTGAGTTCAGGATGTTGACTGAAGGAAGGAAAGAAGCAAAATACAAACCCTGGACTTCAAAAAAGCAGATTTTGGCTCCCTCAGGGAACTAATGGGCAGGATCCCTTGGGAAGCTAATCTGAAGGGGAAAGGAGTCCAAGAGAGTTGGTTATATTTTAAAGAAACCCTGCTAAGGGCACAGGAAGTTGCCATTCCATTTAGGAGAAAGAACAAACATGTGAGGCAGCCAGAATGGCTTAGCAGAGAACTCTGCTCTGAGCATAAACAAAAAGGAAGCTTACAGGAAGTGGAAGCTTGGTCAGATGACCAAGGAGGCATATAAAGATATTGCTAGGGACTGCAGGGATAAAATCAGAAAGGCCAAAGGACAAATGGAGTTGCAGCTAGCAAGGGATGTAAAGGATAAAAAGAAGGGGTTCTACAAGTATGTTAGTAACAAGAAGAGGATCAGGGATGGTGTAGGTCCCTTGCTGAATAGGGCAGGCATCCTTGTGACAGAGGATGAGGAAAAAGCTGAAGTGCTCAATGCATTTTTGTGTCAGTTTTCACAGGCAGGGTCGGCTCCCAGCCCACTACCATGACTATGGCAGATTGGAGAGAAGAAGAGAAGCCCTTGGTGATGGAAGGTCAGGTTAGGGACTGCTTAAAGAAGCTGGATGTGCACAAGTCCATGGGGCTGGACAAACTTCATCCAAAGGTGCTAAGGGAATTGGCCGATCAGATAGCAGCACCACTGGCTGTTATCTTTCAAAACTCATGGAGAACGGGGGAGGTGCCAGAGGATTGGAAAAAAGCAAATGTAGTGCCTATTTTCAAGAAAGGGAAAAAGGAGGATCCGGGCAATTACAGACCAGTCAGCCTCACCTCAATCCCTGGAAAAATTATGGAGCAGATTCTCAAAGAATCTATCCTCAAACACTTAGAGGAAAATAAAGTGATCAGGAACAGTCAGCATGGATTTACCAAGGGTGAATCATGCCTGACCAATCTCGTTTCCTTCTATGATCAGATGACTGGTTTTCTGGATGCAGGAAGAACCGTTGATGTGATATATCTTGATTTTAGCAAGGCTTTTGATACAGTTTCCCACAGCATTCTCACTGGCAAATTAAGCAAGTATGGGTTGGATAGGTGGACTAAAAGGTGGATAGAAAACTGGCTAGATCAATGGTTTCAGCATGTAGGAATCATGGTTCCATGTCTAGCTGGCAACCAGTGACGAGTGATGTGCCCCAGGGGTTGGTCCTGGGGCCGGTTCTGTTCAACATTTTCATCAATGATCTGGATGATGGAATAGACTGCACTCTCAGTAAGTTCGCGGATGACACCAAGCTGGGGGGAACAGTAGACACGTTGGAGGGCAAGGATGGGATTCAGGGAGACCTAGATAAATTGGAACAGTGGGCCAATAGAAATCTTATGAGGTTCAGTAAGGACAAGTGTAAAATCCTGCACTTGGGACGGAAAAACCCTATGGACTGCTACAGGCTGGGGAACATTCAGCTAAGTAGCAGCAGTGTAGAAAAGGACCTGGGGGTCATGGTGGATGGGAAGCTACATATGAGTCAGCAGTGTGCTCTTGCGGCCAAAAAGGCCAATGGCATACTGGGCTGTATCAAAAGAAGTGTTACCAGCAGATCAAGGGATGTGATCATTCCCCTCTATTCTGCACTGGTAAGGCCACATCTAGAATACTGTCTTCAGTTTTGGGCTCCCAACTACAAAAAGGACAGGGACATGCTAGAGAGAGTTCAGAGGAGGGCAACCAAAATGATTAAAGGGCTGGAGCACAAGCCCTATGAGGAAAGACTGAAAGCATTAGGCTTATTTAGTCTGCAGAAGAGAAGATTGAGAGGGGATTTGATAGCAACCTTCAACTACTTGAAGGGGTGCTCCAAAGAAGATGGAGCTCGACTGTTCTCAGTAGTAACAGAGGACAGAATGAGGAGCAATGGTCTCATGTTGCGGTTAGGGAGGTTAAGGCTGGATATTAGAAAAAACTTTTTTACTAGGCGAGTGGTGAAGCATTGGAATGAGCTGCCAAGGGAGGTGGTGGAGTCTCCATCTTTGGAGGTGTTTAAGGCCCACCTGCACAAAACCATGAATGGGATGGTTTAGTGGGAGTGGTCCTGCCTCTGGCAGGGGGTTTATACTAGATGACCTATGAGGTCCCTTCCAACCCTATGTTTCTATGATTCTATGAATAGAAAGGTCATAAACTGCTAGGAATGATTCCATGGTTAATGTACAGCTGTCATATCTGTATTAGAAGTTAGAAATATGTTTGTTCTGTTTGTGTCTCAAGTTATTTGATTCTGAGACACTCCTAAAATGGATGCCTGCAACCATTCCATTACAGCTAGTCCTCACTTAGCGACCTACTCATTTATCGACCCCTTGGAGTTATGACCAGCTCTCTGATGAGTTGGTATTATGGGCTGTGTTCACACACACAGGGTTATTTCGAAACAAGTTGTGTCAAAACAACTTGTTTCGAAACAACACCTTATTTCAAAATATTTTATTTCGAAATAACAAAATGTTAATTCGAAATAAGAAAAAAAGCGGGAAACGAAATAGCAAGTTCACAGTGTGAACATGCTATTTTGTTAGCCCTGGGGGTGAGCCGCTGCTGGCTCACCCTGCAGCCCCAGAAAGGGGGCTGCAGGCACCAGCCGGGGGTGGGCCAGTGGGGGGGGGCTTAGCCCCCCAGCCCGGGCTGCCCCCAGACCCTGCCGGTGGGTCGGGGGCAGGGGGCTGAGCCCGCAGCCCGGGCTGCCCCCAGACGCCGCTGGCGGGTCGGGGGCGCGGGGCTGAGCCGCCCTGCAGCAGCTCACCCCCCCCCCCCGGGGGGGGCGGCAGCCCCCTTTCTGGGGCTGAGGGACAGCCCTCAGCACCCTGGCCAAGGTCCTGAGGGTTCCCTGGCCAGGGTGCTGAGGATCCACTGTTGTTTCGGAACACTTTGTTCTGAAACAACATGTTCACATGCCTTGTTTCGAAACAAGGGTTTCAAAACAAGTTTGTTTCGTCCCCAAATGGGGTTTAACTTGTTTTGAAACAACTGTGTGTCGTGTGAACGTTTTTTTTGTTTCGAAACAACGAGGTTGTTTCGAAACAAAAGTGCTGTGTGAACACAGCCATGGTGATGTACGAGAACTCGCATCACCTCTCTCAGGTTCATCTCGTTCCCGCAGTTGGAACTAGCGTTTTTCACCTATGTATTTTTACTGTATTGTGCACCCCAAAGTACAAGATGTCGGCGAAAAGGAAGAGCATGACTTCACCCAGAGAAAGCGCCAAGAAACAAAGGAAGGCTATCGATCTTTAGACAAAAATGAAGATAATAAACGAATATGAAGCTGGTAAGAAAGTTAAAGCAATAGCACGTGACTTGGAGCTAGCACATTCGACTGTATCGACGATCTTGAAGGTTAAAGATCAAGTGAAAGAAGCAGTGAAATCATCAAAAGGATATAAAGCCATAATAACTAGGCAGTGGAAAGGCCTCATTCACGAAATGGAAAAATTACTGGCGATATGGTTTGACGACCAGATACAAAAAAGAATGTCAATGAGCCTTTTAATAATTCAAGCAAAGGCACGCAGTATCTTTGAAACATTGAAAGCGCGGGAAAACGAAGAGTCAACAGAAACATTTACAGCAAGTCATGGATGGTTTCAATGTTTTTGTCAGAGATTCAGCCTTCATAATCGAAGTATCAGTGGTGAGGCGGCAAGCACGGACATAGAAGCATCAGAAAGATTTGTGGATGAATTTGACGAAATGATCGAGAAAGGCGGGTATCGGCCGGAACAGATCTTTAATGTGGACGAAACCGGACTATTTTGGAAAAAAATGCCCGAAAGGTCCTACATACACAAAGAGGCTAAAGCAATGCCCGGTTTCAAGGCTTTTAAGGACAGGGTCATGTTGTTGTTGGGAGGAAATGTCGCTGGATTTCAGTTAAAACCTTTTCTCATCTATCGTTCCGCAAACCCACGTGCACTGAAGCAGGTTAGTAAGCACACACTGCCCATTTACTATCATTCAAATAACAAAGCATGGATGATGCAATCTTTATTTGAGGACTGGTTCATGAACTGCTTCATACCCTCGGTCAAGCATTACTGTCTGAAAAACGGTGTTCCCTTTAAAATTATCCTCCTACTTGATAACGCCCCAGGCCACCCCCAGCATCTTGATGATCTACACCCTGACGTAAAGGTTGTGTATCAGTAGTAAAGGGCCCTACCATCAATCAAACCATTTCCATGCCCCCTTTTCACCAGAAATCCCTCCTACCGACTTCCGGACCTGCCCCCTGCCCACCTGTCACCGGAAGTCCCACCCCCAGCCAGTCACCTGACATCCGGTCCTGCCCTCTGGGTGTGACTTCCGGCGGAAGTGGGATGGCGTGGACCCTCCCAGAACGCCTTTGCACCAATAGGAGCGAGTTTTGCCCCCGAGAGCGGGATTGGTCGCAGGAGGGCATGTGGCGGGGGCAGCCCGCCCCAGAAGAGGGTCATGTGATGCTCTGCCAATAGGAAAAGGTTTTAGATCGGGCCGGCGGTGGCTCCTGGACCAATCGGGAGGGCTGGAACCCCATGCCCAATCTGTGGACCTCGACGGTTGGTGGCAAATGGCGCCGCCCCTGGAAGTCTGGGGCTTTAAAGCCCTACAACCTCTGGCTCATGCGCAAGACCACGTGGTTCAGAGCTCATGCAGAACATGGATGCCTTCACCACCCCTGCCAGGCCTTCGGGATTGGTTTTGGCTACAACCTTTACTAGCCCCTGGAGAAAACCCTGCAACAGCGACAGTTTGGTGGAGGAGATGGCCAATATGTCGACTGATCTCCCAGAGATCGTGAGGGAACCCGATAGCCCCGATGGCCTTCCATTGTCCGTCCCCATGGAGGGAAGCGAACACGGCTCACGGGAGCTGCAGGCAGAGGTAAAGAAGGCTATAAAAAACAAAAGGCGTTAAAGGGTGGTGAACTTACGGATCCTTTTTATTTTTAATGTTTCTGAAAAAAAAAATTTTCTCAACAGCTCGACGATGACTTTATACAGGCCTTTGAGAACCTGCACATCAGTAGCCCTGTGAAAACAAACGTATCATGCGTCAGGTGTTTCTGCCCGTGTCTGGCACAGAGAGCCGAGAGGGGACAACGAAAATGGAATAATGAAATACGCACCAGTTGTTCCTGCCCGTGCCTGGTACACAGCACTGAAAGGAAGA